>CAIGRK010341973.1:0-14354 GCA_903798315.1 Fraxinus greggii | reverse complement strand
CGATGATAATCACAATATTTGCTTCTTTTTCGAGTATTAGGAGGGCACTGCATCCATGAAGGCTATTTGAGCTCTTTCATATCCGTGATCTCCATTAAAATGTTAGACCAGGAAGTATTCAGCCGGGTGAATGACGTCGGCTGTGTCTCATGTCTCTGCTTACTCTTGTGAACTTCCGGACGAGAATTATAATCGTGTTATCTTTTTTGTTTGGGTTTCTCCGAGGTCGATGAGGAGTTCTCCTCGGGTTCAATATCTCCTCCATATTAATATATTTTTTTGGCTCGGGTGAGGAGCTTGGTCACCGACTTCGGTGGGGTTTTTGATAGAGATATCTTGAAGGCCTTGCATCTTATCGAATATATGAGGGTGGAGATTCCTGCTGTTATTTGATGGTCGGGTATCTGAAATCTTTCCTTATTGAACATTGTCATGAAGTTACGTAGGGATTCATTAGGTCCTTGAATAAGCTGCATAAGGAAAGCGATTGTCTTCTTGATGCGTTTACTATTGGCAAAGAAGACGGAAAACTTTTCAACCAAATCAGAGTATGAAACAATGTAATTGGACTCTAAGGTAGAGAACCAATCCTTGGCAGCGTTTGTCAAAGTTTATGGAAAAGCTTTACACATCACAGGATCTAGAGCCACCTGTAGATTCATGACGTCCGTATATACATTGAGGTGGTTGATAGGATTCATGGTCCCATCATATTCCTTCATGCGGGAGAGTTTGAACATGTCCGGAAGCGGATAAGAAAGCACTTCTAGCGTGAAAAGAGTGTTAGGGGTAAATCATGTCGTTCCCTGGGTGTTCTGTTGTAGTCCAGCAGTAATCTCATCCTGTATGAGTTTGATGAGTTTGCTTGAGTCCATGGTAACCAACCTTGAAGCCGAGGCCAATGGGGGTACTCCTGAGGCCTCGGATCCACCATTGTCGTTGGCATCGCGGGTATCCCGACCTCTAGCATCAGCCATGAATCCGCCTGTTAGTCCTGCTGTTGGTGCTGGTGCCTGTGCCTGCTTGTGCGCTAGATGAGGATTCCTGTGGCCTAATAATTGAGTTAGCATTGCAACCTGTTGATGGAGATCTTCGAAGGCTCCCGTTGGTTACTTGTGGTTGGGGGGCTGGTATTGTTGTTGATTTTCCTTAATGAGCTGGGGGCTCCACAGTAGGAAGAGGGTTAGGTGCGAATGAGTTTGCTGGAAGAAGACCTGAAAGTGTGTTGACCATGGGTTTTGGTAGTGTCTCCCATAGATGGCGCCAATGATGCTACAAAAAATTGTACATGTTGATTTCCAAGCTTGATGACTGAGAATGAGTACGAACGAGATCTTTTGGTACCTGAAACAAAGGCTTCGAGATGTGTCATCGTCGCCCCTTCGATGCTTAAGTCAGAGAGAGAATTTATGAAAAAATATATGTTGAAAACTGTGTAGAAAAACATACCTAAATAATGAATTGGGGTGCTATATTTATAGAAGTAGTTAGAACACTCATGGTAGGATTAAGCTATTCAAATCCTTAGGAGTTGGATAAGCCTTTCAGGATGGGACAATATATTTATAGCAGGACTCAAACTCATTAGAATTGGACAAGCATTATCATAAAGGAGAGTCCTAATAGATTAGGGATTGCTAGGCACGAGGTTAAGTCATAACCTCGAGGAAGTCCCAAGTTAATGGGGGAATGTTGTTTCCCGAGGGTATATCCCGATGATATCTTCGTGGGGGGTGAGATCATGGCCCCGAGGAGAGCAATCCTAAGGTGTCATGGCTGTGGAGGTTATGGGGTTTGTGGTCAAATAAGCGAGGTATCTCCTTGGGACGTATTGCTCTGGACACACATATTTTGGGACGATCACAGGGTCACCACCTTTTCTGATGCTTGAGTCAAAAAAAGTACAGATGGATACAAGGCCATCGAAGCCAACAACTAACGATTTAATTCAAGTTCTGGAAGATGTTCGACTGGGCTATCTATTATCACGTTTTGATCTGGATTCTACGAATGAAAGGTCTAGTGTTCTTTCTCTTGGTGAGCAGCAACGCCTAGCATTTGCGCGTTTTTCTAAACCAAACTTGGTTCTGTTGGATGAATCTACCAGTGCTTTAGATGAAGCCAATGAGGTAACTAGTCTGGATCTCTTTTATCTTACTAAGATGAATTCCACTTGCACACGTTTCTATACATACTCTTTATATTCAGACTTTGATGTACTAATCAAACCAACCATTATTGCTGAAATATTTAACAGTAGGCCCCTTGGAAAATTTGCAAGGGCTACAGTCATATGCTTCTTGCGCACTTCTTGCAACCTTCTGTAACCCAGTGCAATTTTATTTTTGTTTGGACTTCATGAGGTCCTAACATTAATGTGTACATTTTACCGAGTTCCACGTTGCCACATGGTTGTAAAATTATGAAGTACTTAGGTTCCTTGTTGAATTATCTCTAATTATTATATCTATGAAAAGCTATTCTTGAGGCTGCCATAGGCATTCACGTTTATTAACTTCTGTGCTCATTAAATTAATTTATGTTTTTCAAATTTTTTTGAACTAATTAGCAGTCAAACTGAGTCACAAAAAGTGTTCATGAATCTTTGCAGTGTAAGTTATTTCTACAGTAATTGCAAAGCTAAAAACATCACATGATTTGTTTTCAAAATTACATTAAGGTGAACCACGTTCATTCATTGTGAATAAATATTATTTGTCTTTTAAACTAAATCAATTTCCTCAAATATTTTGAGTACTTCGCATGTTCCTCTTTCTTACTGGTGCACTTACTCGTCTGTCAATGGTTGCTATACATGGGCTGGAAATCTCTCTCTTTTATGTAATTCATTTGCATTTCTCTCTTTTAACTCTCTCTAAACTAAAGATGGTGTGGACATCTGTTACTTTATATTTCTAACACATTTCTTGTGTTTCAGGCACATTTATATAAGGTAATTGAATATGTGGGGATCACGTACATAAGTATTTGGCACTGAAGAACTCTCTACGAATACCATAAGAAAGTCTTGCATATATCCACGATGGACCCAACAACTTCGCAGAGCAATTGGAACATTGAGCCCATCAATAAGGACTTCACTTAAAATCTATCAAAGCAGTAGTCACAAGCTCTCAAGGGATAGGGTATGCTCCTTTTGCTTAGGATAGTATTATTATGGATGAAGAATGATAAATTTGTTAAGATTTGAGGTTGCATTTTAAAAGGTCAACCTTATTAAGAGGAGTAGCTCAATCCTTTATAAGTTGGTCTATGTTTACATCTTTATTCGATTTGAGATTTTATCCCTTAACATGCCACTGTAAGATGGTGGCTCGTTTGAGCACGCGTGCTCAATTTTTTTGAGTCTTAATCGGATCGAATTGTTCGTTAAAGCTTAATGGGCTCTAATACCATGTTAAGATTTGAGGTTCCATCTTAAAAGATCAACTTTATAAGAGAAGTATCCCAATCTTTTATAAGTTGGTCTATGTTTACATCTTTATTCGATATGAGATTTTATCCCTTAATAAAATTCTAGAAAAATTCCATATTTCATGTTCCGACTCGACATCTTTTATGTGGGATTTGTTCGACCATCATAGAAGTAGTGCAATTATTTCTATGATCCAAGCAACTTTGTTCGATTACGTGATACAATTCTTAAGATTTTAACTTTTTTCCTTTGTATAATATTGTCTAGTATTATCTAGTCCATCGTACTGGTGGCGGATCCAGAATTTTAAGTGAGCACGGACGGTTGTTTACCGTCAGTCGTAATAAAATGTTAAAAATTAAATATAAGAATTATTTTGTTAAAACTAAACATATAAAATTTTATTATATAATGTTCATCAAATTACATAGTGGTCAAGTTTCCTATAAATCAAAGGAAGAGCATATGTTTGAATCCTTACAATTGCATTAAAACCACTAAAACAGTATATATATTATCATGTTAGATTTAGTTTTAAAATTCAACAAGTGTCATGATTTTCAAATATTCAATAATCTTAAAAGGGGTCCTTGGTTCGAATCTCTTCTCTATTACATTAGTTTTGTTAAAAATTGTAGAATCGGAAAAATTATACAATAAATTGATTTGAAAGGGATTCGATCGTAGGACCTTCAATTTGTATGTATACTCTAACCAACTACGCTACATGCAACGTTTGAAAACAAAATGAATAACCACATATATAATCTAAAACTCTTATCTACAGTCAACACACAAAATTTTTTTTTTTTGTTCCCAACGAATCTAGCACGGGCAGCCAACGGGGCTCACGAGGTACTGGGTCTGTCCCTGCATCTTACCACATATGTTGAGAGTGGTGGTAAAATGCTCGGTAGATGGAGAGAATGAAAGGGAAATAGGAATGAGTATCCAGGAAGGGAAGTGTAAATGGAGTAGTTGTAAAATTTCTATCTCAAACAGGTTGAGATGTGAAAATCAGTATTCTTAAAATATAGATAACGTAATCTGTTGATGATTTTAATGTAAATTCCTAGGTTTGAGAGTCAAAGAATAGAAGAATCTGTTCCTGAATACATGCATAAACCTCATCTCTCGAAAATCAAACTGGAGATTGATTGTGGGATCTCTCAAATTCAACCTCACTGATTGCCATGCAAAGCATTGGGTTCAATCATTGTAGAGAGTAATATAAATAACTCTCTTCACCACTAATTTAGCTACAAAATTAATTAATGTTTCAAACTATTCGTGAAGGCGACGGCACCACTAGAAGTGGTACTATATTAATAAATATAATTAGTAAATTATGCAGTAAATGTCATATTAAACTGCGTGTTTGACCAGGAATTAGGCATGTAAAAGTGTGTATATATTGCTTTTGCATGGCAGTGTGTGTGTGAAATAGATAACGTAGGAATCCATTTGGCTCTGAAATAAAAGGGTGGCCAGCTGCTAATAGAAGTTAGGCAATCGAGGCATTGAATTGCGTCCATTTTCCTTGGATCGGAACGTGTAAATGTCACGGGGTTTAAGGAGTTTGCTTTATTTCTCATGCACCTCTCATGTGCCCAATCCCTTTCTTTTGCCCATTTGTTTCTGCCCATGATATAATAATTTTTGGACCAAAGGAGAAAAGAAATATAAAAAAGAAATAGGAAAAACTGATTACGGAGTATTTTTTGAACAGAAACTTTGTATTATTAAGAAACTCGAACGTCGACGAATGAACAAGTGGACTATTTGAGGTGCATGTACGACTTTTAACAAGTCATCAACAACTTGGAGAAGTCGAGGAAAATGTCCCCCTTCATGTTCAAGAAGAAAATATAAGCTGGAATTGGTTGGATTCTTGCTAGCCAAAAACTATGAAATTGGATTATTCATTCCTTTATATACGAGAAAATGAATTTTTAAGTCAATGTCACGATGATGTGATGTGGCTCAAGATTTATCTAGCAATTGTTGTTTAATTGGAAGCCTTAGCGTATGTCTGGGATGGATTTTGCCGTGATTTTAATTCAAAATCTGATCGTGGCATTACAGTAGGTGGGTCCTTTTTTGCAGTAATCATTGACTCATTTTTATCATTTTTCCAAAGTGTCATTTTCTATTGAAGGATGAAATGAGAGTTAAAGGACGCATTATCATTCTACCTAACTCAGTCAAATATTGCGGCTCTCTTGCACAGAAACAACACTGTATAATGGCTGCAAATTCACTTAAAATTTGATACAAAATACCTCCCAAACATATGCTTAATTTGTACAAAAAAGAGAGGAAGTATATATAAAAAAGAGCACGCAGTCAAGAACTATGATATTGGGTGACGTTGCACTTAATGTGGTACAGTGTGAAAGTGCATGGAGACATGTCCAAGTTGAAGTCCTAGTCTAAGAAGGGATCTCGATTGAGCTCGACAGAAGCAGTAGTTGAACTTATGTCCTTGCAATGAGTCGATGGACATTATCATTTCATGTTAACTAATATGGTGAATTATATGAGGTTAGAGATAACAGCTCTTACAAATTATGTATCGAAACTCATCCCAACCCTCACGTGACACACGTTAGGACAGACACGACATGAAGTGTAATCATATAGGCACAATTTATGCCTATGAATACTGAAAAAAATTGGGAAAATGTACACAAGGTCCCCAATCCTTTCATTTGGAACTACATGTTTACACACTTCAAATCTAATGAAATTTCCAAGTAAATGACTTGACTCCTTGTGTGGCTCCTATTTCTTAAAATTCATTTTCCCTCAAATTTATTTTCGATCACACATCTCATCGGATCTACAATTTTTATCAATTTTTCAACACACATTTCATCAACTTTTATGAAAAATAACTAACGACCTAATTTTATTTTTTATCCAAACCAAACAAGGGCTAAACAAATCGATCACCTCCCCTTTTAGTAATTGAGTTCTTATGGCATTGGTTTCGCTAATTTTTGAATAGATTCCATGCCATTATCTATAGTTTGCATTATAGGTTCGACGTGTTCTTTAAGATTCCTTTCCAGGACTATGATATTTGAAGGTTTTTTTTTTTTAAATAATATTGTAATGAACTAATGTTAATTACCAATTTAAGCCAACTTATTGGGCATAGTTCAGTTTTTCGATTTTCTTTCATTGGCCGGTGCATATGCAAAAGTACCAGTAAACCCAAATGTAAAATCGAGTAAACTTTTCAATCCTGGAAAAAAACCAAGAAAATAAGATTTTGTCCACATTTTCAACACTCTATATATGAATTATATCAATCCATACGTATGTGCATGCAGGTAAAGGTAGTAAGAATTAATAATTAGAATGGAATGTAAGAAATTCCCTTCTTTTAATTTGACTCTGACCTACTATTTGGACAGATGCAAAAAATAAGAATAATTTGACATGCAGTTTACAAATTGACAGTATTTCAGATATTCTTGCGGCGAATTTCTGGATAGGGTCTCCCATTCAACGACATTTTCCATAATCTGCATGACAAAAGGAACCAAACACGGCTTTATTATTATGGATCCATCTTCTTTTACATGCATAGTAATTGTATATATATTAATATGAATATCCCCTTCTTATTCATTTTATTTAATATTAAATTTTCTTATTTCTGTTCCCATCTGCAGCTTCAATTATACGAGTAAATAAATATATATTTCTCTCTTTCTCTCTCTCTGTGCTCTCTTTAAACAAGGCTCGATTTGTGTGAAATTAAACCGCAGAAATTGGCTAATCTGTTCTTACATTTTCCCTTTGATTTGTCTATTCTCTTTGGCATTGAAGAAAAGAACAAAAGCCCAGAAAAAGGTTTGTGATTTGTCCCTCTCTCCTCTCGAAATTCTTTTACTTGTTTTTCTTCTCATGTCAATATCATAAACTCAGAAAATTGAGTGATGGAAGTATACATGCTTCTGAATTAAGTTACATGTATGCTGTCTTTTCCTTTTTGTTCGTTATTTTTGGTGCTCCTCTCATTTTCTTACATGGAAAGTGTTTAGGTTTAAGTTTGAAGGAAGTATTTCTTTCAAAATTTTATGCTTTTAGCAGTATAGCTCTCATGTCAGATGACACGCAGTCTTCTTAATTATGAGTAGATCTGTTCGCATATGCGAAAGATAAGGACTGTGTGTGTGAGAGAGAAAGAGAGATCTGTTCATGTTTTGAAGTAAATCATAGCTGAGGCTTTTAGGGTTTCAGTTTCCACTCTTAAATCTTAACAGATATGTGATTACCAGTATTGGTTTCTCTTAGGGTTCTTAGATTCCTGCATGCAATTTTGCAGCAAACCCTACATCTTATATTTGTGCAAATTCATGACCTTTCTTAATTTGTAATTTGTTTTACTCATATGATTTGCAGGATATATACAATTAATATCAGAATATAGGAGAGGATGATGACAGGGAATGGACAGGCAACAGTTCCACCAGGGTTTCGATTTCATCCCACAGAAGAAGAGCTGCTTTATTATTATCTCAGAAAAAAGGTCTCCTATGAACCCATCGACTTAGATGTTATTAAGGAAGTCGATCTCAACAAGCTTGAGCCTTGGGATCTCAAAGGTTATTTACCCCGCATTTCCTTTTTCTTTCATTCGGTTTGGAAATATTTGTTCAAAAGAAAAAACCCATTATTTCAAAGAAAGAAAAAAGTATATTTTTAAGATAATTTTGTAATTATTAATCCTATAATTGAATTTGCTGTATGATGACTGGCAGACAAATGTAGGATTGGATCATGTCCCCAAAATGAATGGTATATTTTCAGTCACAAGGACAAGAAATATCCAACAGGAACTCGAACAAATCGTGCAACAGCTGCTGGGTTTTGGAAGGCTACGGGGAGGGACAAAGGTATCCATCTCACCAACTCAAAGAGAATTGGGATGAGGAAAACTCTTGTTTTTTACACTGGACGTGCCCCTCACGGCCATAAAACTGAGTGGATCATGCACGAATATCGTTTGGACGATGACACTGCTGAAATCCAGGTACTTAACCCTCAACGTGAGAGCTATAATGAGTCGTCCGTCAAGGTTTTAGTATAAACGAGAAAAAGAATACAATTTTTTTCTTACATTCTATTTTTCTACTATATATACTAAAATCAAACCTTGGATACTATGAAAACAGGAAGATGGGTGGGTAGTCTGTAGGGTTTTCAAGAAGAAGAACCACACCAGAGGCTTCCGACCCGAACTGGACCAAGAAGAACCCGTACTATACCAGCAGGCGAGTAGCTCACTTTTGGAACCAAAACTCCATTGTCAAGAACATTACGATTATACATTCGATCACTCTAATTCCATGCACCTTCCACAGTTATTGAGTACAGAATCATCAACTGTTCCTTCTTCATTCCGTTTCCTATCATCTCTCCCACTGAGCACCACCACAGATATGATGTGTTCACAGAATCTGTTGAGATCAACGCCTGGAAATCCCGACGGGCTTATGCAACAAGAGAAGTTCACGGGTGACTGGTTATTTCTGGATAAGATTTCGGCTTCTCATCAGGGAATGGATCCGAGCAAATGCCATCAATTTTCACAAGATTCTGAATTGATTCCTTCTGCTCAGAGATCTCCATTCCCCTATCTTGGGTTTGAACACGATTTTTCGAAATTTTCTAAGTAGTTTTTTCTGAGTTTTAAGAAATTTGTGTTGCTCACTTGACATTAATTTGGTTAGTTGGGCTCTTGGCATTTATCGTAATTCTGTGGCTGGAAATTTATATTTGAAGTACTCGGCTCTAATGTTGGGGGCCTCCGGCTAAAATTTTGGAGGGGCCTCTTCAGGAATAATATTTTTTTATTGAAAAAAGGAAAAATGTATTACTTTCTTCGCAGATCTTAAAAAAAAAATAAATAAATAAATAAATAAAAAATTGAAAAATAGGTAAAAACAAAAAAATAATAATAATAAAAGCTAAAATAAACTCACCTTAGATTGAGAGAAAAAGAGAGAATATGTTATTCAAAATTGGTACTTTGATTGAAAGATGTATTGATTTGATTATAGTAAAGAGTTTGTCCGGGTTTTCAATTAGAGAAGAAACGAGACAATAAAAATAGAAAATAGGAAAGATCTTGATTGTTGGATTGAATTTTATTTTAATTTTCGCTCTATTTTTTTCTTAATAATATATTCATTATTTGAAAAATGAAAAATATATATAATTCAAAATTATTGAGCCTGGCATAGACGATCGCCTAGGTGTCTTCATGGTAATGTTGACTCTAATCGCAATACAGGATGTAAGCTTGGGTCGCCCCATTTTTATTTTGAAAATAAATCAACCTAGAGCTACGACTTATATATCATGTGCTTATTTCCGTTTGAAAAAAAATTACGTGCTTAATATGAATCTTCATCCGCAGAATGTGGAAATTGCATGTATATATACATTCTCAATTGTCAAATTCAACGGATAGACCTATAAATATTACTCATCTTCATTTGTATCTATTTAAAATTTAAACAGTTTATAAATACTTCTCAAACATGCGAATTATTATCTTGTTTTAATATTTTTATTCCTAACTAAATCATGGTTCCACTAAATTATATGAAGCTCCATTACTGATTAATAAACTCTCTTCCTTTCCTTAAAATGACTGAAAACCATCTGGCAAAAAACCTAACATTCTCATTAAACTTACAATGAGAGAGAGCAATCAAGAAAATTAAGCCTCCCTTTCAAAACCATTATTTCAAAACTCCTTTTTTTTTTTTTTTACATATTCATTTTATATCACACATTTACGTATATAAAATATTATATACGTAAATCCAAATTTTTTTCTACTTTTTAACCATACATTCTTAAAAAAAATCACTATTTAAAACCCCATTTTACCTAAATAATGGTTGTCAAAGAGAGGCTAAGTTAGAAACCAAGGAAGAACTTAAGGTGGTAGATGTTATTGTGATTGAGATTTATACATCAAAGAAAGGTATATTCAATGCCATGGCCGATGGCTCAACTTATATGCTTGATGTATAGGGGTTTGTCACTACTTCGCCCAGAAGTTATAAGATCATGACACTAATGTAATCAATCTTATGTCATTTTGAATCAAGTCGGGATGTACACTCTAAACCCAGTTCATCGGGCCCATCCTGCTTCAAGCATGCTCCTATATTATAAGACTTCGTTTTTTCTAAACGAACTATACAAATAATATTTTGGAAAAGTAATCAATTTAAAATAAACTTAATTTAATTTATCAAACAACCAAGTATATTTTCCTTGTAAATTGGTTGTTTCAAATTCAAGTGCTCACCAAGTCCCTAACATATATTAATATTAGGGATGCTTATTAACTTTCGCCATAACAATATTCATGACATAACGTGTCCAGTATGTTAAACTCGATAACACTGAAATGATAAGAAAAAATGACATTTTTGTTCTACGTCAAATTATATCTAGTACTGCATATTAGAACATGCCCTAAGTAAACTCTCTTCCCTATGGTTCCACCAAAGACTCCCATCGAGACTACGACAAGGAACGCTATCTGAATACCATGCAGTGTTGTTGGTTCGAAAGTTCTATAAAACCTGTAATTCTAATGCTCTGTTTCTCTGTTTTAATTTAACAAACACTATGACATTCAAAGTCGAACATTACTGTATACGAAGAAAATAAGATAAATTATAGTATGTTATTCTATCCAGTACTACCCAATATCGTCTACCAAACATGTCCTAAATGCAGAATTAAACCAAGGCATGGATTCAAAACGAAACACATTGTGATCCCCCTTAAACATTTAAACCAAAGTGCGCCCTCCTTAACTTCTGCATCCAAAGTCTAATGGTAAAATACGCAAGACAATATTTTGAAATCATATTTGTTTGTTTATAAAAGAAGCCAATCTCCAACTTGTGTAGAGGTACAATACAGGGAATGACTTGTGTGAATAAACCATAGGTTGGTCAATTGTTTGTATCCTGAAACAATAATGCTATAGAACAATTGAATGCTAAAATCACATTATCAATATCGGCATGTTGCTAAACTAACAATGAAACCCAACATGGCGCCTGCTATAACTTCAATTTCTGTGTGTCCTACTGATTCTTTTAATGTGGAGCAACTATATGATACACTTACTGATTCTTCTCCAACGTCAGATGCCACACCAGAGGATCTTACTGTAGTGCTTTTTATCCTGTTCTCAGATTTATGTAACACAGAAGCATTTGCCTGTTTTGTCTGAAAAGAACTCCTTTCCTCCAAGAAAAGAGGGTCAGTGCTCTCTAAATCGGAAGATGAGTCTCCAGGAAAAGAGTTGGTGAATGTGTCGGCATCGTTACTAGAGGAAGTTGAACTCATTCTGGTGCTTAGCAAAACCCTATTTAATTCTTTCGCATGAATGCCGACTTCCCTTCTAACTCCCTAAAACAGAAAAACTCTAAAGATTAGAAAATTAATTACCTTGCCAAATAATGGAAATAATGTGCATATATGTGATACAAACATATCAGATAAGCTTTGAAATAAGATGATTCCTAAACCAGCCATGAAAGACCTTAGACATTCAAGCCTCTTTCAACATCCATTTTAACCAACTCATCTTGCTTTAATTTAAAACCGAGGAATGCTCGAAAATTGGACTCCATGGAACTGGCTTGCATGCGCAACATACATAAACATAGAATTCTTGTTGTCTGAACTTAATTAGTCTATATCAAACTTCAGTTCTTTCGCCCATTTATGAAAAATAATTGTTGTTTTCTTTTCCAAATTCTTGATGCAAGCTGTAAAATGTCTTCAATCTATTACTAACTAGAGCAGAATCTCGTCTCTAAAGTCGTTCCCCTTGATCCGATAAAGCAAGGTTCAGTCCCTAATTCCTCCATATCAAATCGCTAAATTGAATTTGCACATCGATGCATCCCTTTTTTTGGCAATTACCACATAAGCTAACAAGTACATTTACTAGTTAAAGATTGAACGAATGCTTGGAACACGAACCTGCGCGTCATACATGACAAGGCCTGCATAAACTACAGCTAAACCGAAAATTGCATCTGAGAAACCCCTGCAATAACATTGTAAGTAGAATCAAAATTGAAGGGAAAAAGAAATAGATTAATTAATAAAATAAATGAGGGCAAAATCCGATTAGTACCTCTCCAAACCAAGAGAAGTTGCAGTGGCCACAACAGCCTGTAATTCGGAATAAATATATCCAGTGAGAAAATCCCATTTCAATCTGGTTCGATATGAACTTATAACCACAAAATCATATGGATCATCAGATTACGAGTTCATTACCCAAACACAAAAAACTAATTACAGGTACATACAATTTTATGCATAAGCTGAATAGTAGAAAATCTTACAGAGGAATGGGTAGAAGGGAACCCTCCGGCCTGAATGACAGCCTTAAAATCAATCTTCTTGCCATATAATATAGTTGAAGTTATTGGCTTTAACAATTGCCCAATTGCTGCAGATACAGCTGCAGCTATCAAAACCTATACACAATAAATTAAAAAAAATTAACACCCAATTCAAGAAATTCGTGACCCACTGAAAAGAATAATCTAACCTTGTTCTGAAAAATGCCAGCAACATCACTAACTGCAATTGTGGGACATGTGAGTTTTGATACACATCGAAAGGGAAAATATGAAGAAATTCTTGAATTTTTTCGTATAAAAAAAGGGGTTTTAGTGGGATTAACAATATTAAATGGGCAGCTGAAAGAGTTGCAAGATTGCAGTAACATAATTAGAAAATAGAATCCTCTGCAAATCCAATCCTCTCTCCTTTCTGAAGAGTCAAAAGCGCATAAAAGTTTGGTTTCGAATCTCGATCGTTGAATTGGTGATTTTTGCTTTACGGTGCTTTACGTTTTATAATAATTACAAGAAGATTCCCACAACTTTGATAATTCGTAAAGACACCGCAGTTGACTTCACAGATGAATTTCCAAATAAACGTTATCTCAATCAATAATTTTACACTTAATTCTCTAATAAAATCAAATAAATAATTTTACACAAAATTCTCTAAATAAAATCGCTATAATAAAAAAAAAATTCCTAAAAATGGGAGTCAAATTCTAGGCATTAACGTTAACATTTCACAATGCTTTTGTCCATTAAAACAATGAAAAAAAAATTTAATTAATACATGTTTTTGAAGTTAAAAACTACATAATTATTTTTAAAAAGAGAAGTTAGTTAAAAATGAGAATCGAATTCTAAATATGGTTTATTTTTAGTTTTTTTTTTTTCTGGATTTGAATTAATCGAGATGCTATAACGTAAGAATCCCATCTCCATTTTTCAAGGAAAGAGGTGTGGGTTGGGACATTTTGAATAGTGAAGAAAATATTAAGGTCTACGTACTTTTACACAAATTGGCATTGTTAACAAATGAAAATGAGTTAATTACTCGTTCTCTAAGTTCATTTTAAAGTCACTACAAAATAAAAGAATCATTATAAATGTGGATACGTGTCGACATTTTCTATCGTCGTCAAAAAATTTTTTTTTCTCTCCCTCTTCCCTCCTGCTTTCTCCATTTCCTAACACCCATTCATCTTTCTCCATTTTTTCACTCAACCAACCATATCTTTTTCCATTCAATCCATGTCTAATTTCTAATTTCTTCTTCTTTATTGAGAAAGAGATTGCAGATTGAAATTTCGGGAAGAAAGAGATTGCATATTGAAATTTCGGCTCTTCTGGAAGAAACTAAGGTGACATTTTCTAAAATTACATCCTCCGGATAATTGTCTCAAATAATGTGCACTATTATCATCATATCTGATTTCTCATTTCTTCTTCTTCTTCTTCTTTTTCTCCTGATTGAAAAAGAGATTGCAGATTGAAACTTC
>CAIGRK010341938.1:0-10780 GCA_903798315.1 Fraxinus greggii | reverse complement strand
TCACCACCCATTGCCCTTTGTGGGCTTCTTGGAAGCAATTGGTTTTGGGAAGACTGGCTTGGAAGATTTGGTTGGTTGTTTGTGGTGTCGATTTATATTGACTGGGCCCGATTCTTGAGGAGTTTGGAATCTAAAATCAACATTTGGTCAAACCAAAAATATGATGACCGGACTTCCTAGCACTCAAAAGACAAACAATATTTCATTCTCTTTGTTGATGATTATACTAGGTTGATGAGGGTTCTCTTGAAATCAGAGTTATTCTCTATTTTTCTGCAGTTTAAAGCACTTGCAAAAAAGACAAAATGGTTTTCTTGTAAAGAATTTGAGGATAGGTTGTAGAGGAGAATTTTCTCATTCATTTAATATTGCAATGCTAATGGCATTTAAAGGTATCTGACAGATAGCAAAACTCTGTAGCACGGAGTAGCTGAAAGAAAAAATCGCACAATTGTTGAAATGGCAAGAACATGTTGAAAGGAAAAGGTGTTCCAAATCTTTATTTGATGTGAATACTGCAACGCATATTCAAAATAGGTCTCCTCCAAAAGATGTAATGAACAAACTTCATTTAAAGCATGGACAAGATGAAGCAGATGGTAGATCATCTAATTTTTTGCAGATTGTATATGTGCTTATTCCATCTCAAAATCGAGAAAAATTTCATGAGAAAGGACATAAACTTCTTTTCATTTTCTAGAGCGATGAGTCCAAGGGATGTAATAAAAATTATTGTATCTTGAGATGTCCTATTTGACAAAAGTGAAACTTGGGATTGGAAAGACAATCAAGTTGTGGACTCAACACCATATCAATTTGGAGAACCGTCATCATCTCCAGTTGTTCTACAACAAATGAAGAAGAAAGTGACTCTGAAAGTCCTCCAAGAAAGAGATGTTCATTAAGAAAAATCTATGCTTAAAAGTTGGACAAAAGCAATACAAGATAAGATGTCTGCCATTGCGAAAACCAAAACTTGGGACTCATGGACTTGCTAAAAAGGAAGAAAATGTCACGGAAGCTCGATCCAAGTATCTTCAAAACAGTGTTTTTCAAGCTCAGTTTCACGTTACCATTCTCTACCAAATAACCAATCCAATGGCTCCAACCCACAACTAATATATTTACCTCGGTTTTTTCTCAATTTCTCCCACTAAGATTACGATGATGATTTGCAGGTCACAAAGGCACGAGAAAAGCTAAAAGAGGTACAGAGAGAAGCCCAAAAACAAAGGAGGAAGTCCCCAATTTTCGAACACAAAGCAAACTGATTTTTTCCTATATTGCACCCATTTTTCTTCTCTCCAACAGGCAGCCACGTTTTGCTCTTCTTTCTCACGCAAATCACACACTAACGGCTACAATAAAGACAACCAATTTATAGGAGTAATTTAGGCTTTAATTGGATCAATAATAGGGTTAAATGAGCCAAAATTTAAAGACATCCAATAATAAAAATCTATGGGCCATGAGTAATATTAATTTCTTAAACTACTTCCAACGGTCCATATTGTTTTTGGATCGAGCCTTTGGACTTGATCGTTGGTAGCAATTTCACTTATCGACCAATGCATATGAAATTCAATTCAACGTTTACATCATAGCTTGGGATTCATTGAGTATCAAAACCCAATAAATCCCCATCTCCATACCCAGTAAACTTCCAGGCAATCAAAACATATAGTTAATACTTGCATAATCAAGGTAACCAATAAAATTGGGATCACAGACCTTACCTCGTATTTTGGACTCGAAACACCTACCATACCCACTCTATGTACTCACCAATGGTAAGATCAAATAACACCCAAATAGAAGCATATAATCACAGTAAACTATCAGAAGCAAATAATCATACGATGAATATATAATATAGGATAACATACAGATCTTTTCAAAAACACGTTCATACAAAATAACAAACTAACACCAAGTTAATCAATAAAGAGTCAAAACATATGTAATAAATGCATAAATGACCTCACAAAAAGATCTCACAACACTTATCATATCCTATTATGTGTTGCTCATACCTCGAGAACATATATATCCTCTCATCGCTTACCATGCTCGCTAGACTGATCACTCAACTCATGTCTAACTGATAAACCACAATAGATCCTAAGTTTACGGGATAATCCTCAATCACCACATTACTTTTCCCAACCTAAGTGGATAATGGTCTCTACCTAAGAGAAGTAATAGAAGTGTCACTCTCACACTCCACCTGTCTAGGGTCTTCACAAAGGATTTCGATCTTTTATCACCTCTCCACCCATAATTCAAATGTCATGCTCCACATCCCTGGTACAAACCACAAATGTACCTCTAGACATTTATACTCCACGTCACCTACAGACACACATCACACTTACCGATAATGCATCACAACCCACTATGCATGCAAAACACATTACACCAAGTAATCATATTGCTATGAAATTCATGCATATGCATATATCAAACACATTGAAATGCAACATATAACCACGCAATAGAATTAAGCATTCATAACATGCAGAAAGGATTACATACATATGAACATGGAGTAACAACTAGGGTCATCACTCGGCCTTATACATTCATTTTACCTCTCATCTTACCCTTCTACTTATCTTTCTTATTGGGACAATCCCTCATAAAGTGTTCAAACTTACCACAACTGTAACACCGCTTACCATTGGACTTGTCCCAACCATTGCCTTTCTTCTTACCAACATCATTACTTGAGTCACTACTCCAATCACTATTGTTTTGAGGTCTACCCAAATTTATCTATTTCAACTTCATTCGACTCCTAATCATATGTATCTCACCACTTCTCTTATCCTCATTTTCAGCCTTAATCTCAATCTCTTTATTTCTAAGATAATCAATGAAAATCTCAAGTGTTAAGGAGTCCCTACCATACTTAATCATATTATTAACCGCTTTGAAGGATCAATTTTAAAATTGAAAGATCTTTCAAGCAAATACAACTTATTAGGAGTAGACTTAAACACATAATTTATATGATGTCAATAGAAATCAGCAAACTCCAACTTTTATTCCTTCATTCACGCCTAATTTTGTGTATTTATAATTTATCGTTCACTTTGTAATTATTGTTGCATACAAACTTCAAGTCTTCACTTATTTAGTTCCTATGCCAAAGTTTCCTGTTAGACATTGTAAAAAGCTTTGATTTCATGTATGTCATCTGCATCCAAACCCTTTATTGCACCGGAAGGGATGTAGGCAAACATAATGGCATTTTGAACTGAGCTATGATCAAGTCCAAGAAGATGGCCAATCTCGTAAAGAATGATGATTTCTAGGTCAAATGCTCATGTTGCTGTACCTATGGAGAATCTATCGTCTACAACGTAGTGAAACCTTCCATTGGTCGAGGCAAAAGCATGAGTAAGTAACCCACTAGGGCTATCGAATGGTACTCTATCCCCATGATCATGCCTATGAAAGCCAATAACTAAATCAGCAGCAGATGTATTTTGAACTTGTGAGAATGTGAAATGTGTTGCTGAATCCCATGTGTTGAATGCTCGTAGAACGGGGCTAATTACAGTATCAGGTGTATTTGCTTCAAATGTATAGGGAGGCTTCTTTTATAAGCTGGCCATCTGGGTTACCCGGGAAGAAACTGTAATGTGAGACCGTGTGGATGGAGTTGGATCCATGATGAGTATTGTCCATTCCTCCAGCTTGCATCCTGCCAGTTCCATTGACAATATCAGGCACCTCACATCAGGGTGTCATCATCTTTGATTCTGTTTCAGCATCCAAAATACCAGTGGCCTTGATATTGTAGTGATGTAGTGCTGGAAATTCATGGAATGGAGCATTGTCCAGTGTTTTCGTCATAACTTTCTCTAAAAATTTCATATTCATGCATGGTTTGTGGCATTGAAAACTACATTCGTTTGTCTTTTCAACATATTATAATTTATGGTCATATTCAAAGAATTTTAGGAGTTATGAAGGTTTAAAGTGACACCTTGAGACTGGGAAGTTGAAGGGTTTCCAATTTTTAATTTTATGCATCCATTCATGTATTTAGATACATTGTGTTAGCCTATAAATAACTGGTATGATAGAAAGGGCAGACTTGAATATTTACTCATTTTCATTAATAGTTGAATTGGAGAATAGAAGTTATCTATTTCTCTTTGGTTCCCAACTTTGTGAAGTCGAATTTGGCATATCTACAAAATTTTCCATTTTTATTACTTTCCTTGCCTACATTATTTGGTATCAGAGCTTGAGTTACGCTCTTGGCCTTCATCTCTTTTTCTCATGGCAGCAAGAAGATGAAGAGGTGGACGTGGTAGGGGTAACATGGAAAATTTGGAGAATGAACGAGATGCTGAAATTCAGGCACTTCAAAGACAAGTTGAGGAGTTGACCTTGCTTCTTGAGCATCAAGAAACCAGGAGTGAACGGGGGTCTAGCCATGTTTATTCCAGTGATGAGGGAGAACTTGAGAACCCTTTTGCCAGTAAGCAAACTAGAGATTTTTTTAAGATTGATATGCCAGAGTTTCATGGTCGTCTACTACCAGGGGAGTTTCTAGATTGGCTTAGTGCTGTGGATAAGATCTTTGAGTACAAAAACATCCCTGATGATTAGAAAGTAAAACCTGTAGCAACAAGACTTCGTGGTATGCATCTGCTTGGTGGGATAAAATACAAGGGATGAGATTGAGAAAAAGGAAGTCTAAGTTTCCTTCTTGGGAAAAGATGAACTTGCGTGAGAATTTCCTTCCTTTAAATTTTTGATCAAAGTATTTTTATGCAATTTAATGCTTTTCAACAAGGAAACATAAGCATGATTGACTATACAGAAAATTTTTACAAGCTAATGGCTAGAATCAACATTCAAGAATCAGAAGACCAACTTGTTGCTAGATATATCAATGGATTGAAACTAACCATCAGAGATAAAGTGGAGATGGAACAATTATGGAAGCTAAATGATGCTTATCAATTAGCCTTGAAAGTTTAATCAAAATGGACGACGTGGGGAATAAAGAAGTTTGCTGATGTTCAAGGCTTCTACCCATCAAATGTCGAATCATCTAGCAAGAGTGCTCCTAAAAAAGGAGGTGGTAAAGATTGGAACAATTTAGGCCCTTATAAAAATAAATCAAATACTTGTTTCAAGTGTGGCCAACCATGTCATTACATGATAAGTGTCCAAATCGGAGAAGTGATGATCATGCGGGGATTATATATGAGGAAGATGAAGAGCAACATTTCGAAGATTCTGGTCTAGAAATATGATGATAATGGCAATCCTAAACATGAGGAGATTGAGCTTAAAAATGGAGAGTGTTTGGTGTTTCAAAGATTGCTTGCAGCCCCTAAGCAAGACCACGATAAAAATTGGCTACGCCACAACATCTTTCGAACGAGATGTAAGTCACATGGTAAGATATGTTCACTAGTCATTGATAGAGGCAGCTTTGAAAACTTTGTTTCTCAAAAGATGGTGGACAAGCTCAAGCTCATAATGGTGCCACATGTTCAACCATATTCCCTCTCATGGATAAAGAGGGACAATGAGGTAAAAATTGATAAGAAATGCCTTGTTTCTTTCTCTATGGGTAAAAATTATCATGATGAAGTTTTGTGTGATGTAACTCCTATGGATGTTGGGCACATACTATTTGGTAGACCTTGGCAATGGCAATATGATAAAAGTGCTATTCACGATGAAAGAAAAAATACTTATACTTTTGTGGTGGGGAAAACTGAAATCGTTCTTTTGCCATGTAAAGATATTTATAATCCCAAATCTTCTACAAAAAAGGAGGGAAATGCATTGCTTACTTTGTCACGGCTTCAAAAGAGACTCAAAGGGGGTGGAATGATCTATGTCTTGGTGGTTAAAGAAGAGATGCAACCTATGGAAATACCCAAAGATGTTGAAACTCTTATGGAAGAATTTCGAGATGTCATACCCGAAGAGTTGCCTGATGGTCTTCCTCCTCTAAAGAAAATTCAGCATTAAATTGATTTAATTCCAGGAGCTGCCTTACCCAACAAATCACATTATCGAATGAGTCCAATAGAACATGATGAGCTTAATTGTCAAGTGTTGGACTTGTTGAACAAATGGTATATTAGGGAGAGCATAAGTCCTTGTGTTGGGCCTACCATCTTGACTCCAAAGAAAGATGGCTCTTGGTGTATGTGTGTGGACAGCCAAACACTTAATTGTATTAATATCAAATACATGTTTCCCATACCTAGAACTGATGATATGTTTGACATGTTGGCTGGTGCACAAGTATTCTCTAAAATTGATCTTCGAAGCGGCTATCACCAAATTAGAATTAAGTTGGGAGATAAATGGAAAACAACCTTCAAAAACAAGAGATGGCTTGTATGAATGGTTTGTTATACCATTTGGCCTATCCAATGCGCCAAGCACCTTTATGAGGGTAATGAATCAAACTCTTTTCCCTTTCATTGGAAAATTTGTTGTTGTTTATTTTGATGTTATCCTTGTTTATAGCTGAAATCCATTGGATCACATTGAACACTTGAGACATGTTCTAGTGATTTTGAGACAAACAAAACTTTATGTAAATCTCAAAAAGTGTTCTTTCATGACTTGTCGTCTAGTTTTTCTGGGTTTTGTTTTAACCCCTTCAGGTGTTATGGGGGATGAAGATAAGATTAAAGCTATCCAAGAATGGTCTGCTCCTAAAACTTTACATGAAGCACGAAGTTTCCATGAACGGGCTTCATTTTACCTCATATTCATTAGAAACTTTAGCACTATTACTGCACCATTGACATATTGCTTGAAGAAAGGAGAATTTATATGGACTCTAGAGGCAGAGAAAAGCTTCAAAATTATCCACGAAAAGCTATCCAGTGTACCCGTTCTTGCACTCCTTAATTTTGAGAAAATCTTTGAAGTTGATTATGATGCATCTCATGTGGGAATTGGAGGAGTACTCAGATAAAAAGGACATCCAATTGTCTTCTTTAGTGAAAAAAAAAATGAGACAAGAAAAAAATATTCTACTTACGATGTTGAGTTATATGCCATTGTTAAAGCTCTTCGTCATTGGCGACCATATCTTATTCAACGAGAATTTATACTTGACTCGGATCATGAAGCTCTCAAACATATTAATTCTCATGTAAACTTGAATAGGAGATATGCTGGTTGGGTATCATTCTTACAAGAATACACTTTTATGTCGAGGCATAAGAACGGAAGACTTAACAAAGTGGCTGATGCACATAGTCGAAGAGTTGCATAGTTGAATTCGATGATTATTCAGTTGGAATATTTTGATGCCGTACGAGGGATGTATCTAGAGGATTCTGATTTCAAGGAGACATATCAAAAATGCAAAGAAGGTAAATATGAAGATTATTATTTACTCGATGATTTTCTTCTAAAGAGGACAAGTTTATGCATTCCCATATGTTCTCTTAGAGAGTACATCATCAAAGAACTTCATGGTGGGGGCACTTGGTGGACATTTTGGGAGAGATAAAACTTTGTTGCTGATTAAGGAAAAATATTTTTGGCCTACCCTTTATCATGATGTTGCAACATTTGTGAAGAGGTGCCGTATATGTCAAACTTGCAAGGGCCAAAGTCAAAAATCTGGTGCTTACACTCCATTGCCTATTCCAAATGCTTCTTGGGAATGCGTTAGCATGGATTTTGTTCTTGGATGCCAAAGACACAAAGAGGTATTGATTCTGTTTTCGTTGTGGTTGATCCTTTTTCCAAGATGACGCATTTTATCCCATGCAAAAAGACTATGAATGCCTCATGTATTGCTGATCTTTATTTTAAAGAAGTTGTTAAACTTCATGGTTTTCCAAAGACAATTACTTCGGATCATGATACAAAGTTCCTTAGCCATTTTTGGAGGAGTCTATGGAATAGATTGGGCACTAATTTGCTTTAGAATAGTGCTTACCACCCGAAAACAGACGGACAAACTGAGGTTCTCAACCGCACATTTGGAAATTTGCTTCGAAGTTTAGCATCCAAGTGGCCAAAGCAATAGGATACCGTCCTTTATAGAGCTAAATTTGCTTATAATTCTCTACAGGAAAAAGTTCATTTGAAATTTTTTATGGGCACAATCCTAATCATTATCTTGATCTTGCTAAAATTCCAACATCTAGCAAGACGGCTGATGATTTCACAACAACCATGGCAAGGATTTAGAAAGAAGTAAAAAAGAAGCTTCAAAAAAGTAATAAGTCTTACAAAGATGCTGCACATGCCTATCGAAGAATCCAAGTTTTCAAAGAAAATGATCTTGTTTGGGTTTATTTAAAGAAGGAAAGGTTTGTTGCTGGTACATACAACAAGCTTAAAAGAAGAAGATTGGTAATTGTCAGATTTTGAAAAAGATAAACGACAATGCATACAAGGTTGAGCTCCCAGAAAACATAAACACTCTTCCCATATTCAATGTTTGTGATTTAACCCCTTACCATAGAGAGAATGATCTGAACTCAGGGATGAGTTTTTTCCCACTTGGGGTGAATGATGTAGTGCTGGAAATTCATGGAACTGAGCAGTGTCCAGTGTTTTCATCATAACTTTCTCTAGATATTTCATATTCATTCATGGTTGGTGGCATTGGAAACTAGATTCATTTATCTTTATAACATATTATTATTCACGGCCAGAGTTAAAGTAATTTAGGGAGTTATGAAGGTTCAAAGTGACACCATGGGACTAGGAAGTTGGAGGGTTTCTAGTTTTTAATTTTATGCATCCATTCATGTATTTAGATACATTATATTAGCCTATAAGTAACTGGTACGATGAGAGAAAGGGCAGACTTGAATATTTACTCATTTTATTTAATAATTGAATTGGAGAATAGAAGTTATCTATTTCTCTTTAGTTCCTAACTTTGTGAAGTCGAATTTGGTATATCTACAAAATTTTCCTTTTCCATTACTTTCCTTGCCTACATTAAGTAGTTTATTTGATAGGTTCTGATGGCAGACTCTAGGGCATCGTCAAAATCATCGGAGGTTCCGTTCTTGAAATTAGGATAACTAAGATAACCAAAATTTTCAAGATAGTTTTTTTAGCTGGTGAAGACCTCTATTTTTTTACCATTGTTGGAACATTGCAAATCTTTAAGGAACTTGAATGAGAAACGTATAGATTGACCCTAACAACACCTAGAGGGGGGCGAATATGTGTAATATGCGGAATTTAAAAAATCTAACGAATTAAGCAACAACATGTCACTTTTAATTTTTAACTAGATGGTTAAACATTCAAGTCAATTTGTTTTAAGTTGAATTATCACAGTTTTTTAATAAACAACAAATTATAAAACAGTAAATCAAAAATCGGAATGATCACGGAGAAACCTAACTGAGAAAAACTTTGGCACTTTTCCGGTTAATCCACTGTAAACGAATTTAACAACTTACAGTCTACCAGACTAGAGGACCTGTTCTATCTAATCACCCGACTGCACTCCTTACAGCTCTCCGTGGATTCCGTGCTCCCCTGCACCAATCCTTAGTTGCTGTTGCCAAAGCTCTTTGTGGAATATACTACCCTGCAGCACTCTAAGCCTCATGAATTCGTTTATTTCCCGTGGATCACGAAGAATGACATATTCTTCACAGACAGGAACTCNAACAAATTATAAAACAGTAAATCAAAAATCGGAATGATCACGGAGAAACCTAACTGAGAAAAACTTTGGCACTTTTCCGGTTAATCCACTGTAAACGAATTTAACAACTTACAGTCTACCAGACTAGAGGACCTGTTCTATCTAATCACCCGACTGCACTCCTTACAGCTCTCCGTGGATTCCGTGCTCCCCTGCACCAATCCTTAGTTGCTGTTGCCAAAGCTCTTTGTGGAATATACTACCCTGCAGCACTCTAAGCCTCATGAATTCGTTTATTTCCCGTGGATCACGAAGAATGACATATTCTTCACAGACAGGAACTCATGTCAACTTCCTTCAATCTTCAGAACTCTGACCAGATGTAGATGAAGTGGGTTTTGGTATTTTGATTATAGAACTAATGTTTTTCTCTCAAAAGATCTCACACAAGATGAAGGTTGAAAGCAGTAATATGGTGGATTCACTCTATACACTTTTTCTCTCAATATTCAACCTTAGAAAAACGTACATGTGAGTTCTGATATTTATATGTAGGGTGTGAAACGAATGGGTTGAGTAAAAAGCCTTGAAATCACTAAATAAAAATTTTCCAAACAGCACTGTCACTTGAGCAAAGGAGGGACGTCGGTCTAGTGACGATGTTTCTACTTTTGTATCTCGAACCAACCCCTGGCGACAGTCCAACGAAAATCCGCGCCGTTTTCCTCATTTTTCCAAATTCAAAACCCTAAACCTACTATCTAACTTTTGAACAAATTGCACATTTCTCCTTAAACTTTTACATCCAATCAAATTAAGTCTTTTTATCCACAGAATTTGCCAATTACAAAATCAACTAAAACCTAAGAAACTCTCCATTTGGCATTCTGTGACAAAACAATAATCTATGTCAAGGCAGTAATCAAATTAAAGTTTACAGACTCAAACAATAACACAACCTACAACTAATAACTATCTTGAACGAACACTACAGTACCTGTTTTCTAAATAAACAACTCAAATACCAGTGTAAAATATATGAAAAACAGGATTAATAATAATCACAGTTCAAACAGTTCAATTGTAAGTATCATTTAAGCAACTGTAATTTAGAAATAATATTTTTTAGTTTTATATCACAAGCTAAAC
>CAIGRK010341920.1:0-12268 GCA_903798315.1 Fraxinus greggii | reverse complement strand
ATTCATTTTTTTTCTCTTTTTTTTTTTTTTTTTTTTTTTTTTTTTTTTCACTCGTACAGATCTATGATGAATTCTGCCCGCTGTTGCTGAATCAGTTCAAATCAAGAGATTCCACCAAGTTTGAAACATTTGATGCTGCATTAGATGAGTTCTACAGTAAAATTGAGAGTCAGCGTTCTGAACAACAACAAAAGGCAAAAGAGAGCTCTGCTATGCTGAAGCTTAATAAAATACGGATTGATCAGGTGCATCATTGCCATCACTTATAATGTTTCTTTTTAATATGAATTTTTTTTTAAAAAATTATTCCTCTGTCTATGTCATGAATTATGCCTTAAGAAATGTGTGGATTGGGTTATTAGTTAACACTTATTTTAAACATCTGAATTTATGTTATAGAGATGGCAATGGGGCGGGGTGATGCGACCCTCCTTGACCCCACACTGCCAGGGATTTTCGTGGGTGGGGATTTTAATATCCCCATTTCTCTATTTACTCATTTATTTATTTAATAAAAAATGATTTTCAGTTTATTTTTTTAAATAACTTAATAACAATAAAATAAAATAAAAAATAAGAGTGGGTGCGGGTTCGGGGCGGGACAACATGGGCCGGGGCCAGAGCATTCTGCCTTCCCTAAGGATATCTTGAAAATTGAACTAAATTCTGAAGAAGCATTTTGGAACTAATCTAGCCAAGTGTTTGCATTAAGTTGATATTGAATGCTGTGCTGCTAACATTAAATGCTTTTTACTTAATGCTACAGGAAAGTCGTGTACATGCACTGAAAAGAGAGGTCAAACAGTGTGTCAGAATGGCTGAACTAATAGAGTATAACTTAGAAGATGTAGATGCTGCCATCTTAGCAGTTCGTGTAGCTCTTGCAAATGGTATGAGCTGGGATGATCTGGAACGCATGGTGAAAGGAGAGAAGAAATCTGGAAACCCTGTTGCTGGCCTCATTGACAAACTTCACCTTGAAAAAAATTGCATGACACTGCTCCTGAGCAACAATCTTGATGAGATGGATGATGATGAGAAGACACAACCTGCGGACAAGGTATGATATGCAGTTAAGAGTTCTCACCTTTTGCCACTTGGCATCCATCACAATTCAAAATTATGAAGCTGTACTATGTGTACTTAAACAATGGAAAGGAATATGTTCATTTTCATGAAGCTAAGCAAGTACAATCATACGAATATTATGTCTCATCTTTATTGAGGTTTTGAACTATGTTTTGATTACTCTGAAAAATTAAAAATTGTTGGCTGTATGATTTGGCTTAACTGAGTGAAACTTTCTATGCTCTTGCATACATGCTCTGCATGAATTTTGCGTTTTCATATTTCAAGGTAGAAGTTGATCTGGCACTTTCGGCTCATGCAAATGCTCGAAGGTATTATGAAATGAAGAAGAGACAGGAGAGTAAACAGGAGAAGACCTCTACAGCACATGAGAAGGCTTTCAAGGCTGCTGAGAGAAAGTCCCGTCAACAACTGTCACAGGTAGCTGAATAATTTAGTGACTTGCTTTTGACTCTATTTGTTGAGATACTAGTGTTTATTTTATTTATTTATTTTTCTGAAAATTTGATGTTTCATTTGAATCATATGTACCTTGTTTAACTCAGTTACCAATAATTTCGTAAATGGAATTTTACTGCTGCCTGATGCAAAGATTTCTGAAGATGAGAGAAACATTGATCAAGTAGAAATTTTAGACAACTAATATGCCATTCTGCCTAGATTTTTCCTTTCTTTTACGTGCTTGTGGATCTTCTCGATATCAATCTGAAATGTTATATCTTGGTTCACAAAGCTACATCCCAGAGAACCGCCAGCCTCTTTTTAAGGAACAAGTGCAACACTATTTTTTCCCTTTTTGTCTGGTGGTTTTAATAATTTGCTTTTCAAAATTTTAAGTGTTGTGCTTGTTTAGTCTTTTGACCATGTCACATATTGAAGTCCTTTAGGAAGAGTTCAATGTTGAAGGAACCAGATTATTCGATGGGATTGGGAAATGGAGAGTTTTGGGCGAGGTTTGGATGTCAAGGAGAGTTTAACTGAGACAGTGAGTATCAAAAATTCTGTTAAGGGTAGTTGGGGTTAAAAGAGAATTAAAATGAGTAAAAGGCAATCGCGATTCCGAGTTTTTCAATGAAGTGGAAAACAGCAATATTAGGAGAAAAATCATTGAGAAATTTGACCTTGATTAGGATCCCAGGCTGGAGAAACCTTTTGAAGAGGAAGAAATAAAGAAACAATTTTAAGATTGATAAGGAAAATGTACCTAGGCTCGATGCTTTCAATATGACATTTTTCTCATAATCATCAGGAAATAGTGAATGAAGATTTTATTTTCGCATAATGAAGGAATACAATTCATTTTAGTACAGAAAATTTTGGAGTACTGTTGTTAATCTTCTATATAAGGATAAATATTTCTCGTGGTTGAAGTTCATGTGTTATAAATTTACGCAAGGTTTCAATATGCTAATTGGATTGAAACTAAAGAACAAATAACTAATTGTTGTTTTCCTTGGCATCTTTTTGTGATCATATTTAGGTAGCAGTTGAGATGTAAGTTCTAAAATTGGAAACCATAAAATTAATTAAGGGAAGGCCACTGTGATGTTACTTATTGTCACCAACTTATTTAGCATTTTACTTACCATACTGATGCATCTTCTTGAGCTGTATTGTTATCCTTTTCTTGTGAGGTGGTAATACTTACATATACATAATTTGCAGGAGAAAACAGTAGCAACAATTTCACACATGCGCAAAGTTCATTGGTTTGAAAAATTCAATTGGTTCATCAATAGTGAGAATTATCTGGTTATCAGTGGACGTGATGCTCAACAGAACGAGATGATAGTCAAACGTTATATGTCTAAAGGAGATCTGTGAGTGTTCATAGACTTTCTTTCTAGCATTTTTTTTTTACGGGGAGTCATGTCTATGATATCAAGAAGTTTTAGAACTTCTACAAAGTTTTGATTCACAGCTGAAAAATAATTTCAAAATACTTGATAGGTACTGTTCATTCATCGGAAGGATGTTACCTCTCTTACTTCAGCTCAGGATGTTCTTTTCATCCATGAATAGCTTCTCTGTTATTTATTTCATGTTTCTTTCTGTTGTTTACTTGTGGGCTTGATTGAAGCTGAAAATGATATATTACATATACATATTTTACTGCTTATTCATGAGAGACAAAATTTGGATTATAGAATTGATTGAACCTTTGGCCTTTAGTTTACTGACTGAGAAATTGCTAGCTCCTGGTGGTATTAAATGTTTTCTATTTACCCCTCATCCCCAGCATCTCTCCATCTCTCCCTGCTCTCGTCTTGTCCACAAAACCAAAAATCAAATATTATACTGTATCATCACATGGGATAGAGAACTGTTATATCATAAGGGTGTTGTGAAATACAGGTATGTCCATGCAGATCTTCATGGAGCTTCTAGCACTGTGATAAAGAATCACAAGCCCGAAACGACTGTACCCCCTCTCACTTTGAACCAAGCAGGATGTTTCACAGTGAGTTGCAATTATATTTTCTGTCTATGATCACGTCTTCGCAATGGAAGTATAAGCAAATCCACGATGTACATTGTTATGTAGGTCTGCCATAGCCAGGCTTGGGATTCAAAAATTGTGACTAGTGCTTGGTGGGTTTACCCTCACCAAGTCAGTAAAACAGCTCCCACGGGGGAATATCTTACAGTTGGTAGCTTCATGATTCGTGGTAAAAAGAACTTTCTTCCACCACACCCCCTCATTATGGGTTTTGGAATTTTATTTCGCTTGGATGAGAGTTCCTTGGGATCTCATTTGAATGAAAGGAGGGTAAGAGGTGAAGGGGAAGAAACGAATGACACCGAGCAAATTGAACCTTTTAGAGAAGTATCTGATTCTGGTTCTGATTCTGAAAGTGAAGTCTTGGATGAAAAAGCCACAATAGAATCACCCAGCACCATGGAATTGTTAACAGAAAGACCAACCAAAGAGGATTTTTATTCAGAATCCTTCAATGGCTTACATTTTTCTATTGATAAATCTAGTAATTCACATGTCTCAGCAATTGAAGCTACTGCTTCAATGAATTACAATGACGGTGATGAAGTTTATGGGAAAAGCATTACGACTTCCACATCGCAACTGGAGGATCTTATTGATAGAGCTCTTGAGCTTGGATCTGCTACTGCATCTGCAAAAAATTATGGACTCCAGTCTTCTCAAGGGGAATCAGTGGAAGAACAATCCAAGGAGCAAATAAAGAGAGATAAACCTTATATCTCCAAAGCTGAAAGAAGAAAGCTCAAGAAGGGTCAAAAAGATAATACTGAAGGTGCTCCCATTGACTGTGAAAAAGTAGTGGAAGAAAATCATGCTCTAAAAGATAATACTGAAGGTGCTCCCATTGACCATGAAAAAGAAGAGGTGGAAGAAAATCATGAAACTGCAAGTCACCCAGATAAAAATTTGAAAAATTCGAAGCCAGATGGTGCCAAAATTAGCCGTGGACAGAGAGGTAAACTGAAGAAGATAAAGGAGAAGTATGCAGATCAAGATGAGGAGGAGCGAAGCATCCGAATTGCTCTGCTGGCTGTGAGTATTGCTAAGTTATAATTCTTAAAATCCAGCTACTACGTTTGGATTATAGTATTGTAAGATTCTATCAAATACAAAGATAACTTGAACTTCTTTACTTTGACCCGAAAAATTCTGAAAAACGAGTTATATAAAAAGTCTAATATACATACAGATATAAGTGACGTTAGAAAGCTCCCTGTTCCCCTCTTTGAATTGAGGTTCTGATTATACTAAAAGAGAATGAAAGTATGGTCATCAATAACTTGCGAAGATACAGGACAAGTAATCTTATTACTGGTACCTTATAAGTTGCTGTTATATTGACCTTTCAATTAATCTACAGCCTGCTGGGAAATCGAAAAAGAACAGTTTGAAGTCTGAGGATGAAAAGGCCACTGCAGGACAAGGAAAAGCAACTACCAGTAAGATTTTGGTTATAAATATCAAATAAAAATTAGTTATGTCCATTCTTTTGCTAATCACTTGGTTGCTGAAGGTAATATTTTTACTCTGCATTTATTTGGTCTGACAATGCTGCATGCTACCTCGGGAGAAAATGTGTACTGCCTTTGTACAGAGGGCTTTTATTTATGTTGCCAGATAATGTTCGGAAATTATTCATCTTTACTGGTTGTGCAACTCAAGATTGAATTACAAAATTGATTGTATTGGATTTTTTGAAAGAACAATTAGGTTCAGTATAGATATTGGAATTAGATTTTTGAACGAACAAAAATTATGCCAAAGGTATCAGTCCGCAGATTATGTGGCCCAATTGTATCTCCAAATAATTGAGAACTGTGGTTGTAGATTATTGGATCTGTGCATTATGCTTCAGTGAATGGATAATTCCATAATGCATAACCAGCCCAAGATAATGTGTTAAATGTTAAGTGATGTCATTTACAAAGACATGTTCATTTTCTTGGTGTACATTAATTATGCTTCTGTCAATCTTTTCCTAAGGAAGTACCTCTTTTGACGGTTATAAGATACAAATATTTTCCCCTCTCATATGCAGAAACTGGAGATGCTTCAAAAATTTGTTACAAATGTAAAAAGGCAGGTCATATGTCTCGAGATTGTCCAGAACAGCCCTTTGAAACCGTGCTTAATAATGCAAGTAGTGGAGGGGACAAGGCTGCCAATGAGATGGACAGGGTGACCATGGAAGAAGATGATATTCATGAGATTGGTGAAGAAGAGAGAGGGAAATTAAATGATGTAGATTACTTGACTGGGAATCCGCTGCCTAATGATGTCTTATTGTACGCAACACCTGTCTGTGGTCCTTACAGCGCTGTACAATTATATAAATATCGTGTCAAGATAATTCCAGGAACAGTAAAGAAAGGAAAAGGTAACTATATTTAGTAGTTTTTATCTTTTTAAGATATAGAGATTTTGTTACATGCCATTGTTGAAAATATATTTCCATGGTTTTTCCCCCTCGGATGAAATTGGAATGTTCTTTTGGTTTCAAAGAACTTCAGAAATGTGCATTTATTTTGTTGGTGATGTTGAATGAAACCGTTATTGCTTGTGGGAGTGGGACATTACTCTCTTCCTTGTCTTGTTCAGCTTCTGTTGTTATTGCTTAGTTTGCCATTTTTTTTTTGTCAGCATTCATATTGACTTTAGCTACTATTATGCAGCGGCAAAGACAGCCATGAATTTATTTAATCACCTACCGGAGGCAACGGGCAGAGAGAAGGAATTAATGAAAGCTTGCACAGATCCTGAGCTTGTTGCTGCTATTATTGGTAATGTGAAGATTTCAGCAGCAGGCCTCTCTCAGCTTAAACAAAAGCAGAAGAAAAGCAAGAAAACAAACAGGGGAGATAGCTAATTAAGCTTTTTTTCGTAATGTGCCTCTTATGTTGAATGCCTTCACTACATAGGCAGTCAAAAATGAAGATACACATGCAAAGGACTGGGATATTGTTTGTATCGCACAGAAGTTTACACAATCTGGGATTCTGTATTGAAGAATTTGACAGCAGTTGACATCCGATACAGTTCTGTTTTCTACACAGCAATAATTTAGAAAACTATCTTGTTTGTTACGCTTCTTAGTTACTCTTCCTTCAAAATAGAAATACTGGTTACATATATTGTGTCAAGGCAGCTAAATCTAGCCCAGAAACTGTAGTATTTTTCTTAATCTACTTGCCGGTAGCTCGCATTGCATTAAGCATTCTTGTGGTATTGATTTTAACACGACGAGCATGAAATGCAAACATGGAGGAGAATAATGTGGGATGGAGATGTTAATGACGACAAGATGAGGCTATAATCTACAGACAAAAGCTAAAAAACCTTCACTACAATCCTCACAAGATAAACAGTAAAAGCAGGTGCGACTTCTTCTGTAGGCAAGTTTGAAGTCACAGCTCCTAAGATCCCTGTTCCTGAGAAACATGTAAGTGTACGGTATTATTGACAAGTCATGGAATTGATGAGTGGAGTATCGTCCCACATGAAGTAAATTCAATTTAAGTGTTCTAGTTTTTAATCATATTCAAAATGAGCCAACAAAAGGGATTTGTGGTTGATAACTATTTTAAATTAATCTACGAATGCTTGTAAAATTTGAGTTTTGTTTTTATATAGAATGAGTGTATTGGATTATGAATCCACATATTATTATTTATTTTAATTATTAATTACGTAACTAGTATTATTCATGCATTATTGACAATCGATAATTCTGTTGTACTTAATTCTCTTTTTCAAGACAAATTAAATCTATTCTAGTGACGATCCAAATCTATTCCTAGTCCAAATTTGAATTTTCACAATTATCTCAAAGATTGCACACGTGATAAATATTATTCCTAATATCTATTGTATGTATATTAATAAAGCACTATTCTAGACATATTGTGAGTCTTCCAACACTAAAATAAGCAACTATATATATTTAAAAATAAATAATAAAAATGTTTCATTCTGATCCAATACAGGAAAAGAATTAGCCTAGCATGTTGTTACATAAATTACACAAAAATATTTGAAAAAAATCACCCGGAATTGAAAACAATGAATGGAAAGTGAGAAATCAATTTCTTCTTCGTTTAGAAAATTTTTATTTTCATCTTTTGTGTAGACTTTTTCCCATTAAACTTACTAAATAACCCTTGTAGCAAGTTTTCGGTCGATGACTTCCAAGTCAGATAACTATAAGGTACCGGGTTTTTAGATACTCTTGCAAGTTTAATCACTCGAGTCATAAATACTATAAAGAGAAGTTTCACAATAAGACGACAACACATTTATTATTAGTTTTATTATCCGTGCAATGCTCCTTATTAAGCACACATTCTCAAAATCGATCCCAACTAATGATTTCAACCCAATTTTCATCTTGTTGGCATTAGACAATCCACAAAAAATTTCGCATACATGAAATCCACATCTATCTTAATGTCCCCTACTACAGTTCAATTACTCCAAACTATTCTAAAATTGGTCTAAGGGCTTATAACATAATGGTTGTTCAAGTTATGCATCTAAGGTCCATTATTTTCAACATACTCAACAATATGAATACAATTTTTTCTTCAGAATGCAGAACATAAATCTCGTGCTAAAAAATATCAAGTTCCACATAAATAAATACAAACTAACTTAACATATAACTTATCCATAATTTATAGTCCAACTCTATGTTCCAATATAAAAATCATCGTTAGTAAATTTTCTGACCCAAGCAAGCATGCACAAATACATAAAAAGACGAAATAAAGTTCAAAATGAACTCTAATATTTATTTTATTTTATTTATTTATTTTTTGCATGCAAACAGGCACACAAGACGAACAAAAAATAAATAAATTAAAACTTGATGTTTCCCACCCCAAACTTATAGCAGATATTGCCCTCAATGTCTAAAAATATAATAAGAAATATACAAAAATTAAGGGCAAAGAAGGTAACTAAGTTCTCCCTTGATATCAATTTGAAGGCGGTGGACGGATTGACATGAAGGTGTTGAATTACTTTGCTATGTATTTTCCATTGTCCAATATGTTCAAGTGTCATGTTCCTTGAAGAAAAAAAATCAATCATAACATGAAACGATTTATAATAAACTCTAACACATCCTGAATGGAACTATATGGATGAAGATACTATATACTAATTAAAAGCAATAATATTTGTAAGTCTATATTCTATAAAACAAACTTAAATAAAAGAGAAGAAGATTGGACTGCCTCCCAATAAGCGCTTGTCTATAGTCATCATTTTGATTTTGTTGTTTTGGCTATTTATGGTGCCTTGAGAAGAGAGTTTTCAATTTTGCATTGGCTGCACTTGCAATTTTTTCTTCTTAGCCAACCTCTTTTAGAAATTTTGTGTAATTTGAAATCGTTAAGTGGCGTCAATGAAGGGAATGTTGATGTGAAGTTGTCTGAGTGTATCCAAGAACTTCTTAAATTACTTTTCCAGCTTATTATTATGTAAACTTTTGAGGGAATGTGACTGAATGCGTGTGTTTATTGATAGGAACGATTGCTTTAACCTTGGATTGACCGACTTTTTTTTCTTGTGTAACCTTTGTTGATTTTTCATACTGAACTAATTATTCACGCCCATGGTAGGTACTTGATTCTCATCGATCCATTTCTTCTTTATAGTAATTTCTGGCAGCTAAACTACACTTCTCGTTGTGATGGTCTGGACTAGTTCTTCTTTAGGCTGTTTTCGTAGCCTTTGAGGAAATGGAACAGATGACACATAAGCTTGAACAAGGGTTGCAGACTTGTATGATGGTGTCTCAATAATTGTACGATCCACAGCTTCAACTGTTAATACCCGTTCTATTGGGTTTTTGTTGTGTCGTTTGGTAGGGTACCTCGAGTTCTCCCCGCTAATGCAACCACCATTTAGTCTCCAAATTTTTAATTACTACTTGCCAGATATGAATAATTGTCTGTTGGTTTTGAAAATTAGTCCCACTCTTAGTAATGAAATGAGTTAATTCCTCAATCGATAGCTTTCTATTTTGCTGCTATTATTGTTGTTGGAACCCCAGTGGTCTTACTTGAAAATTTTATCATTGTCCTTGACTTTGTTAGCCTATGAGAAATTTGGATAATTCCTCCACCCTGGATTATATGTTTTGGAGTGGGAATTGTTCTGTTGCCTTGGAAAACTTTGCGCATAACTAACCTCTTCAAACTGGATTACATGCGTGGAGGCCAAATGACATCTTTCTGTAGTATGATCAGCCCCTAACCTTCACAAACCAGTTTCGGTTGGTGTACCTTGTTCACATTTTGAGTAAGGCTATCTAACCTCATTTTCAATACTTTCATTTAGGCTGCTAATGATGTAGCTATGTCAACATTGTGTATTCTTGCTGTTTTCCTCAAAACTTCCCTGTCTATTGGCCACATTGATTGATTCTCTACAATTCTCTCAAATAGGTCTAAGGCATTGTCCAACTGAATATCCAATATTGACCCTCCCGTTGAAGCATCAGCTATGTTGGGGAATTCAGGTCTCAAGCCTGAATANAAAACATTCAAACACAAATTTCAAATTACTAAGATGTACAACATTCCAAAGTTCCGACGCCTAAAAATCGATTATAAAACCAGTGAATTACTCAAACTTGTCAATACATAAGCAGTTCAATTTCATCGGCTATGTTGCGAAATTCAGGTCTTAAGCCTAAATAGAATATACAGATCTTAAGAGTCTTCAGGAATGTTCAGATTAGGGCATTTCCTAAAGTAATCTTTGAATCTTTCCCAAGCTTTTGGATAACTCTCGAGGTCTCTTTGCTTGAAAATATGGACTTCATTTTTGATTTGATGGACTCGAGAAGGTGGGAAGAATTTTGAAGTGAATTTCTGCAGCATGTCATTCCATGAAACTATGCTCTTAGGGATTAGTGAATTTAGCCATTCTCGCATATTTCTTTAAGAAGTAAGGGAATAAGTGCAGTCGAAAAGCGTCAGCAGACATGCCCTTGTGACTAATCACGTCACACATAATCAACAAGGCTTCAATTTGTCCAAATAATGGATATATGATAGGTGGTTGCACTAGAGCTTGAATGACATTTACATAATCCCTCGCCAAAGCTTCTCCATCATTTCCTACTACCTTCGACTGATTTAGTTGAACTGGCTGAGGTAGTGATAATGGATTCTAAATTTGATTCGAATTTTGATTTTTTGCCATTTTCCTTGCTTCCTTCTGTTCATGCGAAACCCGCAAGTGTATGAGATCGTTGACAAATAATAGAATTGATGAGCTGAGAGTATCGTCCAAATTCAATTCAAGTGCAATAGTTTTTAAATCTATTCTAGTCACGATCCGAATCTATTTCTTGTCAAAATTCGAATGAATAGAACGCATTCAATTTCACAATTATTTCAAAGTTTGTACACATGATGAACATTATTCTTAATATCTATTGCACATATGTTAGTAAAGCAATATTCTAGACATTCTGTGCGCCTCCCAGCACTAAAAAAAGCAACTATATATTTAATTGGTGATCAAGCAATCAATTAGCATACAAGATTAATTTAGAAAAGCAAGAATTTAACTAACTACTTTTCTTAAATTAAAAATAAATACTAAAATGTTTCATCTTCATCCAATACATGCAAATAATTAGCCTAGCATGTTACGTAAATTACACAAAAAAATTTGGAAAAAATCACCCGAAATTGAAAACAATGAATGGATAGAGAAAAATAAATTTCTTCTTCGTTAATCTTCAGCTTGGACTTTGAATCTTCAATTTCTTGTATTAATTGCTTTTGAATTTTGTGTTAGCCTCCTCATTGTGGTGAAAAATAGGTTTTTGATACGTTGTTACTTGTTCTCGTCGGCCCTTGTAGGTTAAATAGTAGGTCGAAGTTGATTTCCATAAGAATTTGGATCAAATTAAGAAGCTGGGCTGTCCAGGCCCAAAAATTGCCCCTAATGTGAGCCATATAGTTCACTGCGCGTGCGCCGTTCATTCGTTTGATCCCGGTAAATGGAACTCAGGCCCGTGCGTGCCAGAGAAAATTGGCCTGTGCGCGCCGTTATACATTTTTTCGTTTGTCGCACTTTGGTCTCTGAATTTGATCTTTAGTCATTTTGGTTCATTTTTCGTATCTTCTTCCATCTAATTGACTCAAACCTCACTCCAATCATCAAATCAACTATTAGCACATTACAATTTAGTCCCTAACTTTGAATTAATCCCAATTTAGCCAATTTTCTACTCATAGTATGATATTCAAATTAGACCGTTATAATTTGAATCAATTCTATAGTGATTGACAAATCTTTATAGTGTCTTCTAGCTATGAAACATAAATGGTCTTCCGACATATTGGTGCTGTGATAGATATAAGTATCGGTTCATTCTTAAGAGGACCAAATGCTTAGATGTTAGCTACTTATTTCATCATCTTATCCCTTTAACATCAATGTCTCATAATGCATAATGCATGCTCATTTGCTATGTTTTAGCAACTCTAGTGTGTGGACATTAGTTAGGGCTTTAGGGCTTTAGGGTTTGGGGTTTAGGGCTTGGGGTTTGGGGTTAGGGCTTTAGGGCTTAGGGTTTAGGGTTTTAGGGCTTAGGGCTTAGGGTTTAGGGTTCGGGGTTATTTAGGGTTTAGGGTTTTTTTTTTTTTTAGTTTAAGG
>CAIGRK010341877.1:0-12338 GCA_903798315.1 Fraxinus greggii | reverse complement strand
TTCCTCACAGATGAGGATCCTGTGTGCTTCCCCCAACGAATTTCCCTACAATCTTGACAATTATGGAGTCGGCTATCCTGAAACAGAGCGATGATGAAGACTTGCTCGTCGCATTAACTCAATCCTCTTTCTACCATCATCTCAACCCTCCAAGCCTCAAAATCTCGAGGAACCATTTATCTCTCTTCCGGTAGAAGAGTGGGCTTTAGGGTTTACAGTTCGATGGGAGGTGCGACGCAGGTTGGTTATTTGGCGATGGAGACTATGGGTGAGAAGATGGGGGGTGGTCGTTTGGTGAAATTGGATAAATGTAAGGTCATGTTTTTGAACCAAATCCCAGGACCATGGACCACTCGGACCCCAGACTATTCGGACTCCCAAATCTCGTTAACATGTAATATTTCTTCACAAATTTGAATTTCGTTAACATAATAAAAGAATTATTTGTTTAAATATTTGAATATTAAAGCTAAAAATACATTATTCGTCAATATTATAAGAAAAAAATTTGAATTTAACCAAATAATATGAAGAAACCTTGAATATGGAGATGAAGATGGATTAAAAAACCTTGAAGAATGACGATGGAGATGGAGAAGGTGATTAAACATTGAGGGCGTGTTCGGTAGATATTAAAATCGAATTAAAATTGAAAAATTAATCGTTATTGTTGACTTTTATTAGACGAGTGAGACCCAATAACGACTATATTTTCAAGTTTAATTGACTTTTAATCTCTATCNCAATATTATAAGAAAAAAATTTGAATTTAACCAAATAATATGAAGAAACCTTGAATATGGAGATGAAGATGGATTAAAAAACCTTGAAGAATGACGATGGAGATGGAGAAGGTGATTAAACATTGAGGGCGTGTTCGGTAGATATTAAAATCGAATTAAAATTGAAAAATTAATCGTTATTGTTGACTTTTATTAGACGAGTGAGACCCAATAACGACTATATTTTCAAGTTTAATTGACTTTTAATCTCTATCGAACAAGTTTCGAATAACAAGAAATAGTAAGATTTTCAAATTTTCAACATTCAAAAAGGAGGTAAAATAGATATTGTCATTTCTTTAAATTTTTTACTATTTTTTTTTAACTAAAATTTGATCAGATGTCATTGTGAAAAAATGGTACGACGCCATCGACCACCATTTCCTCGAAAGATGTAATGCATGGTTCCCGGTTTTATCTCACATTTTGTTTCTTTTTTTATTCTCCAAATGCCACCTCACCATTTTCAAATTTTCTTGTAAAACCTCCGTGAACGACATTCTGTACACTCATCATTACTCTAAAATATAATATTTAAAAGGACAATACGTATTAATTTATTGTCGCCCAGGCCGGCACGAGCCGTGCTGGGACCTTTCTTCTCGTGGATGCTTTTCTGCATAAATAATATTAATAAATATGATTTTGACATTGATGGAATATTGAAAACGTGGCATCGAATTGAAAGGGTACCATAAAGTGAAATTTTTCAATTTGTTGGGCCAAAGATGTTTAATATCACTACACGTGGGAGAGAAATTATTAGCATAAATTATGCTAGTTTCTGACCTTTTTCCTTTAGGAAATTTGCGGTTTTCATCCTTAAATTTTGAGAAATATGATAAATTTATCTTTCATTATTTTTTAGCATAATCCATCTTCAGCTTTTCAATTATGTAACAAAGTCATCCTTCATTCATTTTGGTTAAATTAATTTAATTAAAAAAAATAATAAAAATAAATTACAAATCAATCAAATACATATTAAGATATTAAATATGTATTTGGCGATATATTTTATTTATGCTAAATATTGAAAAATTAATTTGTATCTTCAGCTCACATTTAAAAAAAAAAAAAGTGTTATTAATCCAATTTGTGTTCGTTCTCAGTAATTACGTGGATCAAAATAGTTTCATTAACGATATACCAAAAGTTTAATGATAATTGATAAATTGAAATATTCAGACCGATTTATCGATATCTGAACTTAAAAAGTTACGATATTAATTTCGAGTTAGTTCTACTAGGCACATAAACACACCAGCCATATTAATGATTGAGCAATCGACAGCATGATGCTACCTAATAGAATCTTGGGCCTACCTTCCCACCTCTTCATGATATAATTTGACAATTCACAATATCATGTCATAAGAATGATAATAAATTATATATTACCTTTATTTTTTGTTACAAGATTATTCTTATAACTTCTATATCACACATGGTGTGTGTCTTATATACTTTCCTTCTGAATGGATCTTTGAGGCATGGAAGTGAAAGAATTTTAGAGGACAATTTATATTTTACAATTTTTTAATTGTACAGATCAAAACGAAACTGAACGTATCGATTCCAACCTAGTTTGGTTATATAATTTATCGGTTGTAATTTGATTCGGGTCTATCTCTATGCACGAGACTATTTGATTCGTTGTGTATAATTTCTGTCGATACTTAGTTCAGTTGAATTGAAACTGAATAAAATCAAATCGCGCACACTCCAATTGTGATTCGCCAATCCAATTCTATACTATGCTTTTATTTGATTTAGATAAAAATTAGATTTTTGTAAAATGAACGGTTGAAATTTGTGGATCCCATGAAATATATTATTATAATTAATTATTGATTTTAGCTTAAATTTTAATCAAATTTTAACTAAACCAAACATGGGCTATATATCTCTCAACTTTTATTGTATGTATTCAATTTCGTGGGTATTTTGAAAAACACAAATCTCATACACACTTCCTTGAATTCATCAAACAAAGTCACACAATTGGTTCTTCAAACGAATTGCATGAATTCTAACAACTATGTTTTTCTCTTTGGTTACGTAAAGAAATCATTATCAGTGATACGATTAAATTATGATAGTCCTACGAGAATAATATAGTTTAAGTAAAATAATATATTAAGGGCGTGTTCGGTAGAGATTAAAATCGGATTAAAATTGAAAAACTAGCTGTTATTGTTGACTTTTATTAGATGAGTGAGACCTAATAATGACTATATTTTCAATTAAAATCGAATTAAAATTCCACCACTCTAATTTCAATCATAAATTTATAGCTACAATTCGTTTATTATTCATAGATTTCGTGGTAGAAATTATTTTCCTAGAAAGTCTATTTGTCAATAGTCGAGTAGTCTTGTATTGAATGACAGTGACAAACGCGCTGTTTTGACTAAAGAAAGAGAGAAAACGCAGGGGAGAAGAACATAGGCTGAAAATTCAAGGGGGGCGGTCGGATTCAAAACGAAAGATCATTTCAAAATAAATGCTTTCCCATTTCTATAATCTGATTACATTAATCTCATTTTACTTACTTTCCCCAACAAATTTTTTTGACAGATTTACACACAGTAACCTACTGTAACTAGCTGTTTTTCTCTCTTTGATCTATATTTTGCGTATATTTTTATTGTCTCTACTCCTCTTCCTCAACAGAATTAATACTTTCTCCCACAACCCAATACATAAACGAAAAGGTTCGGCGTTTTATATGAATCTGATGTTCTTGAATTCATATTTGTGATTTGATCGTTATAAGTTGCACATATTCAGGTTCAATTGTGTAGATTGAAGTTTTCAGTGTGTGTTTTTGAGATTATTGCTTAACTGGTTAAACCAGTGATCTAAACTTCTGATTTTTTAAATTAGGTTTTTGTTAATTTTATCATCAATTTCTGATTCATTATATTGATAATATCTCGTGTAAGGCTGTGTTGCAATTTTTGGATTTTAAGATTATCATAATTTGATTTGGAATTTGGGTATTGTTGAAAAACTACATGAATACGAGCTCCCCCGTGAAAAACAAACTTGCTATTCCTTTAATTATTTTATCCTGTCTCGATAAAATTGATGTAATAATTATGGCTTCTTCTGCTTAATTTTATATTCTTATGCACAGAAAAACACTAAGACTATACTAAGCTAAGTTGTTTACAGAGACTTTGATTACTTCGTAGGACATATTAATATTAAATTATTCGGCTAAGACGGAGCTTTTTGTTAATGGTTCAACAGATTATTTTTCTCTGGGAGAACCATTCAAGGAGTACGGCTTTGAAAGTGCTCTTGATCCTTGTTTAAACATTTGATGTCACAATAGGAACCGACAGTCCACCCATTAATTAGTATTGATGCAGGCTTGCTGAATTCACGAAAAAGAGAGAATTTCTCAGGAGACTTGTGATCACAAGTTTTCCGAATGGGGCACTTGAACATGGAGAAGAAATGGGCATTACCTCTTGTTATAAGCTCGTTAGTATGTGTTCTCCTTCTTGCTACCTCTTTCAATATGGGGATGGTGTCCTCGTTGCGCGATTCGATCTTTTCAATACTGCCATCTCGTCTTACAACCAATCAAGCCAGCCCTTATTTTGCGGAGGCAAAGATTAAGCAATCTTCACCTCCTCCTCCCCGTCATTCCATTCCAAAATTTGCTTATTTAATTTCCGGATCAAAGGGTGATATAGATAAGCTTTGGAGGACACTTCATGCGCTATATCATCCCTGGAATTATTATGTTGTTCATCTGGATCTTGAGTCTCCTCCAGAGGAGAGACTGGAGCTTACTTCCCGAGTTGAAAAGGATCCTATTTTTGCAAAAGTTGGGAACGTGTACATGAATACCAAAGCAAATATGGTTACTTATAGAGGGCCAACCATGGTTTCTAATACTCTTCACGCATGTGCCATTCTTCTCAAGAAACATCAGGATTGGGATTGGTTTATTAACCTAAGTGCTTCAGATTATCCCCTAGTGACTCAAGATGGTGAGCTCTTTAGATTTTTTTTATTCTTTCAATTACACATCCTTAGCAAAAAAGTTTGTGTATTCTGTTTTGCTTATTAAGAGATTTTACTTAGAGAGTGCGATGAGTTCTTGTTTCGGTATTGTTTTAAGTTCATGTAGTTTGTTCTTGCAGATCTTCTTTACACGTTTTCTAAGATAAAACGGGAATGGAATTTCATTGAGCACACAAGCCAATTAGGCTGGAAAGAGTAAGCTCTCTGTTTTTGCACCCATGTGAGCATGAGGATGGAAGGAAAAAATGATAAAATTCTTTTTTATAAATTTAATTTTGTTGCAGGGGTCAAAGGGCCATGCCATTAATCATAGACCCTGGCCTTTACCAGAGAAACAAGTCAGATATATTTTGGGTCACCCCCCAGAGAACGTTACCCACAGCATTCAAATTGTTTACTGGTCAGTACTGTCAAAATATATTAATTCAGCAAATGTATATATTCCAATTACCATGTTTATGCATTTCAAATGCATCAGATCATTCATTCCGTTGCTGTTGTGTTACTGAGTGTCTGATCTTTGTTGTTTCTGTAGTATGAGTTAGTTCAGCAGCATTTAAGTTGACTTATAATGATCAGGGCATTGCTTCTTGCGGCATGTATGCATGTATGAAATCAAGTATTTAAGTTGCAATTACCTAAAATAAGGTAGGATAAATTATTCACCAAGGAATGCATTTGAAATTTTCTTCTTGCTGGAAAAGTTTTTCAGCATCAATTTGCTGACTTGAGCGTACTTTGGAAATTTCACGACACGTTCCTTTCTTCTATAGACGGTTCTGTTATATAGAAGGCTACTGGAACTGGCTTGGGGAAAGTTGAGAAAACTCGACTACTAAATATTCCATGCATGACATAGGTTGAAGTCGCTGTAGCCTTTTCTGCATCCTTATAGAGGCCTTCATCTTGGTTAATTAGAACTCTACCCCCTGAAAATACAATTTCCTCGAATAAATTTGTCAGTCGCTTATAAGGCGAGAATGGCGTTAGTGGAAATTGTGCAATTTCTGTATGGATAAGAAGGCTACTAGACCAACACAAATTGATCATCATTCAAATGCTTTCTAGCTTCAACAATTTATTTTAAGTTTTTGGCTTTGATTGATGAAATTCCTTTTTCTTCACTTTACGTGCAGGTTCAGCCTGGATGATCCTTTCACGTCCATTTGTCGAGTACTGTATATGGGGTTGGGATAATCTTCCGAGAACCCTTCTCATGTACTACTCAAACTTTCTTTCCTCTCCCGAAGGGTATTTTCAAACTGTTATCTGCAATGCTCCAGAATTTGTACCAACGGTTGTCAATCACGACATGCACTATATTTCTTGGGATTCCCCTCCCAGACAGCATCCTCATACTCTCTCCCTTAACGACACAGCAAAAATGATTGCAAGTGGTGCTGCCTTTGCACGTAAGTTCAAGCAAAATGTACCTGTCCTGGACAAACTTGATAAAGAATTGCTCAGACGAAAGAACGGGAGTTTCACTCCTGGCGGGTGGTGTGCAGGAACCCCCCTTTGCTCTGAGGTTGGAAATCCTACCCAGCTTAGACCCAGTCCGGGTGCTCAAAGGCTTCGACGTCTTTTAGATGTACTACTTGTGTCAGCCAAATTTGGTCAAAACCAATGTAATTAGATTTTGGCGTTTCACTCCTTATTGAGACCGAGAGAGGGTAAAGAGAACTAGTTAGTTCATTTGCAACCCTGAACAATAACGTGTTAGAATATTGTATGAATGAAACCGCTCTATCGACCTACTTTTTGTAGGCTTCGATAATACAGATATCAAAAGATTCAGTTTTTCCGTCTTCTCGATTTCGGGCTGGATTTCGCAGACTTCTGTGTTTTCACCACTTTTTAGGTTGGCTGAAAAACCTGAGGCTTTCGTCCTGCATTTGAGTTTCGTCTCTTTGTGATCTAATTCCATTATATGCAATATTTAATTTTATATATGTACAAAATTCATCCCGACTTATGCTTATTACTTCATGATTTTAGTTTAAAACATTTTTTTATTTGATGTAAAATGAAATATTCTTATTCTAAAAGACCTTCACTCTCTAAGTTGAACAAATCAATCCTTATTCAGTCAAAATCTTTCAACCCAGTCCAAAAAAAATCCGAACTGGATCAAAATTGATCCTATTTTCTCCTAAATCTTGCCAAATTAACAGTGTCTTATCTTCTTCTTTCGTGTCATGGTAGATAAAAAGGGTACGAGTTTGATGCATAGAAAGGGAGAAACCCAGAAACCGAGTCGACAAATAGATCAAGTAGGCCTGCATTGTTGTAACAATCAACATACTTACTGCTTACGGAGGTGAACAAGATGATTCATGATCCATTTGTACTAAAACACTATGCTACCTATTCTTTTCCTTTGTTTGATCTTCCTAAGTAGATGACACAGCAAGAGTTTGCTCAACAAAATCTATTCCAAATTTTATTTGATGGTCCATTTGCTTATATATTCAGGTGAGAATATTTTTGATTCGTAGGTGGGAGGGGTTGGTCTGGTCGAGGGAATTGTAGCAAGAATCTAATTAAAAAACAATATGCTCTAGAATTATGATATGATTAGATTTTATTTTTAACCACGTATTTTATTGAACTTATAACTTTATTTACTTTTTAGCCACATATTTCATGGGACCGAACAACTTATAATATCAGAAAGCTTTGTCACACGAAAGTTTAATGTTGTCAAATATGACTAACCCACCTTGGCACACAAAACCCTCAAACTTCAACCCAACTGCACACATGTATGTTTAGTTGGAAAAAGTATTCACACATTCTTCAAAAAAAAATTTATTATCAAAATACATTTTTCTCCAAAAATTAATTTTGATGCAGCACAGACACGGAAATATCTCACATTTTTTCTTGTCTTAAAACAAAAAAGGTTATATTTTATAAAAATTATCTCCTTTTATTTTAAACAAGTAACATAATTATTTTTAATTTTGATTAATATAAAAATATCTATTATAAAATTTCCTAGTTTACAAGTAAACATAGCTTAGCCAATCATGCTTGCCCCCATTCGAGAACATTTTCATTCAATCGTCCACGTGTTTCTATTCTACCCCCAGGGTTTCGAATCTAAACATCTTTTCTTGGATCCCAATTTCACAATCGACCTTTACTGAAATCCATGTATTTATAGAATCCCGAACCTAAAGATCTATGAAGGACTTTGAGTCCGAAAATCCTGTTCTTGGAAGGAAGTATTTTCTAGGTTTTGATTCATCGTTTCAGTTTTATCAAGTTGAATTTTGCTTTTCGAGTAAATAATTAGTGGGTTTTCTTTGATGATTTCTGATATATGTACTGATTAGTAGTATTAATACTGGCAATGGAAGAGTTTTCTGAAATACGTTGAGTTTTTCTGTATTTTTTGCTTTTAGGCGTAAAGACTGAATCTTTGTCGATTTTAAAAGGAAAAGGGGGGACAGCCATCGTAGTTTGAACAATCAATGGTGTCACCTGGGTTTTCCCTTATATGTATGCTCCATTCTTTGATAGCCTTAACTTGTGGAGCTCTAATGATGTTTTATAGCAATGAGGTATTTGTGCTTAGCCATGGTAAAGACCACGCCAGTAAGCTGCAGGGATCAACACCACGTGATGAGCTGCTAATTAGGACATCAGACTCGTTTTCGGGTTTGCTTTTGTTTGCCATTGGGTTTCTCTTGTTCATGGTGGCATTTGTTAAGGATAGAGAATTTCATAGCTTCTTTGCTAGGGGTTGTGTGCTTCTCCATGTAGCAATGGCTATTTGGAGAATTTACTTTGAAAGGAAGGTTGAGGATCTCGGTCGGGATTGGCTGAGGCTGGTTGTTGGAGACATTGTACTTGGGCTTTCGTGGGTTTTCTTTCTCGTGTATTCATGGAGGGAGAAGTATGATTAGCATTAATTGAGAACCTGTGAATCTGTGATGTTGATGAGCATGCTTTGTGAAAGTGTGAATTGCAAGAGCTTAAATTGGAATGCACGTTATTCAAATTTGTTAACTAGATTTGATGTTTAGAAGTGGAAAAATTCAGATTTGATTATAAAACCCACTCAGTGCATTGGGTTTTTTAAGAATCATCAGCAACTGGATCCACTTCGGCAGTTCGCAAGTTAGATAGGTCAGCAATAGCTGGAACTTTAGTTAGATTTTGTTTTGTTCTTTGTAATGTGTTTGTCACTTTTGTATAGATCACATTTGCTACAAATTTTCTCAAAAGAGCAATGAAACATTTGGGGCTCTTGGTGTTCACTGTCAATCTTGCGTTTGTTTCTTCAGCATTTTGGCTTTGCTTAAAGCCAAAAGCAGCATGGAAATGAGCTGCTTCTTTCTGTCTTTTAAGCAAAGCCAAACATGCTCTTAATCTTCTGCTAGTTTGTGCATTTTGTTATGATGATGTAGAGATTGATATGCTTTATTCGATGTAACAATAGTCCTAGAAGCAAAGAAAATTTTATTTTTTGGATGTTTGAATATGAGATTACAATTAATTTTTCATGTCTGTATAAGTCGAAGCCTCAACCCGACTTCCTGAGCAGGAATCTTTCAAAAGGCATATGGAGCCCTCCCATCCATTCTTTAGAGTATGGAAATAAGCTCTAATTGTCCTTAGATGTAACAGCTTGTTGAGTCCAGTCCTGTTCAATCTAGTGTACAATGTCTCCCGTTAACACGGATCTACGGACAAGCTGTAAGTTATCTTCTGCTTTTCTTTAAATGGGACTCCAGAATCTTAAATTGCAGTTTCAGAGAGCAATGTCTCAGAGAAACTGTATCTTCACTGCTAAATTAACTGTTTCATTCAGCAAACTGATATATGGCTTATTGTTTGAGTTTTGTTAGATTTTCAATCTTATGCACGTGCCTTTTTGTATCTGTTCTTATAATACTTTTTGCATTATTGTAGTTACTTTATTATTGTCATGTTTTATCTCATCCTCAAACCAAACATGCTATAAGAAGAATAAGAAAGATAATACGAGAACATATAGACACTAATAATACTTCATTGATAACAGAACACACGTAAAATTACATAATACAGGGACACAAATTGACACAACAGGAGTACAAAGATAAAACCTTATTCAGACATGGTTACATAGTATAAAGTATTTTGTGTCCCAGTAACTAATTATTTTGTTCATTGACCACAGGTGCAGTTAATGCAAGCACAGCTTGTACCGCACTTGCATTTGCCGTCGTTCTCGTCTGCTGAAGCACCCAACATTACGGTCTCAGGGTAGCTGCAAAACACAAATCGATTGATTCAGTTACCATTAAAGATAAGCTTGTGAAGATTTTGGCAGCAATTTAAGAAATAAGTCTGATGATTTCTTCTTGAGCAAGAAAGGTACCTCTTGTCTGTCTCGACAATGTCCAAGCCGTAGGAGTTACCCTTCCTGCAAATTACCCAGTATCGCTTCACTCAGTGTATATTGATAAACAAGTATGTGTATTTGTGTGTGTATAGATGCAATAAAATACATGACAAAGGGTAATGACCATGGATCTTGGGATTTAGCTTCTGACGATCCATGATATAATGAATCACCTCATCTAAAAGTTTAATCCATTAGAGAGGAGAAGAATTAATTCTTAATCATTTTTTCGACTTGCTCCTCTTGTGCAAGCCTGTTTTAGCGATGAAATTTTGAATCCTTATTTGTTCCAATTCATATCGCCTCGTCTAAAAGAGTAAACTTTTAAAGAGGTGATTCAACACATGATTCGAGAAAACACAGAGCACCAGTAGCGTATTTATAACTTTGGCCTTGTAGGAATTAAAGAAGACGAGAAATACTTACCCGCACTGACTCTTGTCAGCACAGTCGCAGCTTCCGCACTTGTCCGACATGATTTTAGTGTTGAAAGGTAAGGAAGGAACTGGAAATTGAAGGATTTTTTGTAATTGGTGAGTTGCTGCTATATTTCAAGCTCTGTGCTGCAACTGCTATTTATAGTTGAAGGAATGCAGTTGGGAAGTAGGGGTGGGCGACTCGGGTGTGGGCACTGCGCCTTTGAGGAAAATTCTCAAGGAATCTTGAAAGTGGCCAAAAGCTTCTATTCGGGTGCCTTGGTGTCGATTGTGTGAGGCTTCTTTGTATAGGCCTAAGTCCTATCCTTCCTTTGGTAGGGTGTTTTTTAACCATCATTTAATATTTTAAGCTGTTAAAGAATGGACGCGTTTCTATATTTAAGTAATCTTTGACACGCACCTCCGGTGAAGGTTGAATTCATATATTTAACAAAATGCTGGACATGTGACAATATTTTATAAATAGGTGGCACCGAGACTTAAACACAAACTTACTACTCCAAAAGCTTACTCCCTTTTTTACTTTAGCCTCCGTTTGATTTTCATTATTGTAGAATGAGAATGAAAAATAAATTCTTTATTTGGTCACACACAAGAGATAGAAATTCAAAATTGATGGCTTGATGTGATGGATAACTGTCATATTTTTCATTTTTATGGATGAAAAATAACAAACGGAGGCTTATTCCCCTCGGGAGTGCACAAAGAAGGATTATCTACTTTTGGAGCTTTTCTCTGGAAATATTCTTGAATCTTAGCCATCCAAAAGTAAACCCCAATTCATTTCTACCCTTTTGAGTTACCACAATGTCGTGAACATTAATTATTGAACCTATGCATTACCACTTCAGTCCATGGCTCAATTATAATTATTCGAAACAACTCACTGAAGATGCAACCATCTTGAATTTCGAACAAGTTCTCGATTTTCCCAGTAAAATCAAAGCCTCTTCGTCCCTTGAAGTAAATGAAATTTTTACTTATATCACAAAAGAATATTGGATATATTTGAATTTTCGAATAACATCAACTGAATCCATGTCTTTCTTGAGAAGATTTGAGCAATTGATCATTTCAAATTGGAAAATGGATAGATTCTCTTTTTCTTGTTTTTGGTGTGAGGATGAGCTACTTTGAGGTAAGTGCAAGTCAATTTCTTGTCCAAATATTCATATTCCAACTTTTTATCTTAAGGAGAGGCATAAATAATGACTGTCTTCATCAATTTCTTCGCTGATTCAAGCGAATCAAGGAATTGACCTGATTTTGAAGTGTGTTATTATTCTACGTTCGTGAATGTTTGGTACTCTAGTCCTAACGGTACGAGATGAGATTAAATAAGAGAAGGTAAAGCACCGTATAAGGTTGTGTATAGTGGTGTGTCCAAACACGTCCTTCGAGTCTTGTTCCAAAGTTGAAGAGGCACTTGATTCTCTTTATTAGAAGAAACTAAAAGAGGGCTACTATTACTTTTTGAAGTCTGAAAATTGAGATACTCTATGGATAAAAGTTACTACCTTCGAGGTTGATTTGGTCGCTTTAGGCATGACAAAAAAACTCGACAAACCCGATACCCACTTAATAGGGTAACGGGGCGGGGACGGGACGGAGAATTTTGCCCCGAATAGAGTTCGGGGCAGGGACGGGAAACGGGCGCCCCACCCCGCCCCGTTTAAT
>CAIGRK010341840.1:0-12883 GCA_903798315.1 Fraxinus greggii | reverse complement strand
AAAATGAAATTGAAATTTCATTTTTCACTTTTATCGTGGTTGATGACACTTTTTTCCCAAAAATTGATTTTTGATCTTTGCCATCATGTGGCTCATTTTCTTGATTTTAGTTGAATTTTAATTCTCACCTTTTAGATAGTTTTTGGTTTTCCATCTTTTTTTTTTCCTTTGGCAATAGAAACAAATTATATAATCAATTGTAAAAAAAAATTATCAATTTAATTGACAATTTTCATGTAAAACAAACTCAAACGAGCACAAAACATTTTCCAATTTCCCTTTTTTTTTTTGGCAATCCAAACAAATTATATCCTTTTAATTGACTATTTTCATGAAAAACAAAGTCAGATGAATACAAAAAGATAGAACATTTCAACATTTTTCAGGTGAAAAATTATATCAATCAAACACAATTAATTGACAATTCTCAGTAAAACAAATTCTAAACAGTTCAATTCAATGTAATTCGTTTTCTTTCCACTCAAATTTTATTTTTGAATCAAATGGACCCTTAATGCTTTATACATGTCCCATCACCCCTCTCTCTTTCCATCATTCCTTGTATATTTTTTTTTTTTTGAAAAATAAATTGGCTGGGACAAAATGCGTACCTTCAAGCTAATGACGCCCCCACTAACTCCTGTGAAGAGACATGAGCCTGATTTTGTAGATTTCGATAAAAAATGATGAAATTTGTGATTATAAAGTTGGCCTATGCTTGGTACACATTAAAATTCTCATTTTCATTCATCTACTTATTTTCAACCACACATTTTTCAATAAAATAATATTTTTCATCACATCAATAACTTTTTCTTCTTTTTCAACCACACATTCTATATCAATCTACTATTTTAGAATGTATTTTTTCAAAATAATATGGCTCAAACACACCCTTGAAAAGAGTTCCAAATCTCATGAAATGTTTCGTAATTGAAAATTAAGTTTAAAAAAGAAAGACAAATAGGAACGCGGGTAACAAATAGAGATGTTAATCTGGCCAAGCAAGTCACTCATAATATAGTATGGGGCCAATTTCGTGGTTTGACATATCTAAGCATATGTTGGCAAGGGATAATGGCAAGGGATAATGGCACAAGACATTCTCATCGTTGCATAATTTATTCATATGTATAGCTTTTGGCATTTAGGCTCCCAGATTGATCATTCTTTGTGCAAATCACCCTTATCGTCTCATGCCATCAATTTACTCCATCAAATGATCACGTGCAATCCACTGTTTGATTTGCTCGAGGGTAATTTGATTGACGATAATTAACCATCTTTCCCTGAAGAATCGAGGTTTTACTTACTAAGGCAAAATTTAATATTTGCAATCCAACACAAATTCCTAGTTCTGGGTAATATCTCTAATTTGTCCTCGAGAGTTTGCAAGTTAAATCTTTAGTTTGTTAGAAAAATATCGAGTATTTTTGTGTAAATCTTGACTTTTCTATGCAAAAGTCCAATATGCTAGGCAAAACTCAAATTTGCTCGATTGTCTAACATCGCATGTACATAATTTTTGATTTGCAACTCTGAATTGCACCTTTTTTTCACTTTGAACTCAATCTTTTATCCGCGAAAAAATAAAAAGGTAAAGAAAATAAAAAAATGAAGTGCATTTCAAAGTTGTGGATACAAAATTATGCAGCATAAGGTTTGACATGTAGATAGTAGATTTGGCAAAAATTAATGAAATGTGAGTTTGAAATGTATTCTTGAAAATAAAATTGAGAAAATTTGAATTCTAAGAAATGGAAGCTAATCAGGGACACCACACACACTACCTGTTGAAATTGAGAAAATAAAATCATTGCATCAAGTGAGAATCATTTTTTTAAATGATTTTAGTCATACTACAATTCAGTTATTTCAATAATAACTTATTTTTTGTTTTTCAATATGTATTTAACATTCAATTATGCATTTTATTATTACGTGCATGTACAATAATCAATATTTATTTTTAGGGGCTTGCATTTTTTTCATATTTAAATCAAAATGTGCAAATTAATTCTTCAAATTCATGTACACTTATTATTTATTGGGGGTTGTTCAATTACTCCAGGAGTAAATAAATTATTTAAATTTATGTATACTTATTTATTTTCAAAATTATTCATTTAATCTATAATATATTAAATATCGCATCAAGTGAGAATCTTTTTTGGGGCGATTCTAACCATATTACAATTCAATTATTTCAATAGTACCTTACTTTCTATTTTTCAATATGCATTTAACATTTAATTATGCATTTCACTATTTACGCGTATATATAACAATTAACATTTATTTTCAGGTACAAATAAATTCTTCAAGTTCATGTATACTTTATATATTTTGGGGACTATTCAACTAATTTAGGAGTAAATAAATTATTCAAATTCACGTATATTTATTTATTTCAAGAATATTCATTTAATATATGATATAGATTTATTTCCTAGGTTCTCGTGTACACCCTTTTCTCTAAATTAATTTTCAAGGTTATGTCTATATAAATGAATATTTTTTCTATATTCATTAAGTCAAATTAATTAAATCCATATTGATTTATTTGATTGGTCTCATGAATGTTAGACGTGACTGAATTAATCTCTCGACTATTTAAATTATTCTCACAAATTGATTGTTATTTCATTTCAATTGCTTCCATCTTTAATACAATTTAATTATTTCAATAATACCTTATTTTTCGTTTTTCAATATGTATTTAATATTCAATTATGCATTTCACTATTTACTTGCGTGAATTACATTGCATACGTGCGTGTATAATAATTAATATTTGTTTTCAGGGACTTGTATTTCTCTCATATTTAGATCAAAATGGTCCAGATTAATTCTTCAAGTTCACGTACATTTTATATATTTTGGGAGTTATTTAATTACTCTATAAGTAAATAAATCGTTCAAATTCATGTACATTTATTTATTTTCAAGATTATTCGTTTAATCTATAGTATATTTTATAATATATTAAGTATCACATCAAGTTATAATTATTTTTTGATGATTTTACCCCTACTACAATTCAATTATTTTAATAATACCATACTTTCTATTTTTAATATATATTTAACATTCAATTATGCATTTCACTGTTTACGTGCATGTATAATAATTGACATTTATTTTCTGATGCTTACATTTATCTCATATTTAGATCGAAACAGTGCAAATTAATTCTTCAAAATCATGTATACTTTAGATTCAATTACCCTGGAATAAATAAATTATTCGAGTTCTTGTACACTTATTTATTTTCAAGATTATTCATTTTCTCTATGATATAAATTTATTCCCCATGTTCACGTACACACCTTTTGTTTAAATTAATTTTCAAGATCACGCGTATATAAATTATTATTTTTCCTTGTTCATTAATTCAAATTAATTAAATTATATGTTTATGAATGCATTTGATTGTTATCATGAATATTAGACGTAAATGAATTAATCTCTCAACTATTTAAATTATTATCACAAATTGATTGTTATTTCATTTCAATTATCAAATATTTTGCTCTCCCACATATGGAATTAAAGGTTATAATAGACTTATTAGCACATGAAANAAGATCACGCGTATATAAATTATTATTTTTCCTTGTTCATTAATTCAAATTAATTAAATTATATGTTTATGAATGCATTTGATTGTTATCATGAATATTAGACGTAAATGAATTAATCTCTCAACTATTTAAATTATTATCACAAATTGATTGTTATTTCATTTCAATTATCAAATATTTTGCTCTCCCACATATGGAATTAAAGGTTATAATAGACTTATTAGCACATGAAAATAAATGGTCCATCAAAGTAATGGTAGTTCGAAAGGGTTTAATCGATTCTTATTTTGACAATGTTGAAATTTTTGATATTTTGAGGCTCATCCTAATTGACAAGAGGTAATACGTCTATTATGATAACTATTTATTTTATAATTATATTATCCTATTATCCATAAAACGTCCTTAATCTTAATATTCAATTATTAATAGAATTTTTATTCTCCATTCATCATTTTCAAATTTGAGGTAAAACAATTATTAATGAATTTTTTTGTGTGAATCCATGCGAACACCAAATCTCAATTAAATGCCCGAAGTTATATGCATTGAGGCGTATGACAAATGACATTGTAAGACCCTGTTTGATAGGGTTGATTTTTCATGGAAAATTTATTTTTCAACTTTTGTAATGTTTGATAAGCAAAATTTTCTCAGGAAAATATTTTCCAACTTTCCAAATTTTTTACCTTTTTGAGGAAAATAAATTCTTGATATTTTGGTGGTAAATATTTTCCCTTTTTTTTTTTGGCAATTGAAAAAAATTCTAAACATAATGGTAAAAAAAAAAATCACTTTTATTGACAATTTCCATACAAAACAGAGTCAAACAAATGATATTTGATATGATTATTTTTTTCAACTTTGTTGACAATTGGAACAAATTCTAGACCTAATGGTAGAAAACATGATCATTTTAATGGACAATTTTCATTAAGACGAAGCCAAACAGACACCAAACTTTCAACATTTTCCATGAAAAATTATATCAATCAAACACAATTAATTATAATTCCCAGTAAAACAATTTATAGGAAAATCATTTCCCTATAAAACATTTTCTTTCCACCCATTTTTCACCATTGCTATCAAATGAGATTCTAAATATAAGATATGGGCTGCTTAATGAAGTCATTTACGTGAGACATGTCGTAAGGCGTAAGTTTAAAGCATTTTGTAAAACAATGGGTAGTTCTTATTTTCTCTTTTTTGTGTTTTATCCCCTAATATTCGTGAAAATTAATAATCAGTTGCAATCATTTCATGCTACACAAATTGTAAACATGCAATAAAACAAGTACTTTCCACTTGGATATATAGCTAAAGTGTGTGTTGTCCATGGTTTCAATTATTAATTTAATTTTTTTCTATGTTTATTATCTTCAAACTTGAGGTAAAAATCTCTGCTTTGCAATGATAATCAACAAGGTCATAGAACAGACAATACCTAATGTCGAAATGTATCTTCGACAACATGTATTTTGTGCGAACAGTTATACGTTATACTTTCAAGAGGAATTTCTATAACAACTATAAAGGATTTGGTTAAGTTAAATATTCCTATTCATACAAAAATTATAGTATACAAAGATATTCTCATTGAACAAAAAGCTTATTTCACATTAAAAAAAAATTAACTATTTGTTTGTATTCACGCACCATCAAATATTACTTTTACAGTACTTATAAAACATTTTAGAATAACGTACAAAGCACGTTCACATATGACTAGTTACACAAAAAAATTAGAATCAACTAATCTATAAAAAAATTCAATCAAATAACGATATTCAAATTAAGTAACAATACAAGTATGATGTGCACATTCTAGATGCCCACTCAACTTTATTTGAAAATGCCTTTTCTTATCTAGGAATATTAGAATTTACCCATTCGAATTCGATAAATTTTTTTATTTCCTCATCTCTCTTCTTCTTCTTCTTCTTCTTCTTCTTTCTTTTTATTTTTTTTCTGGGAAATTGAATATAATCATGTCTTGACAATTTTGCTTTAGGACAGTAAGAAAATTTCAAAAAGATAGTCACTTTGTTTCATATATCTTCAAATCAATTAACTAATAATTGTTGTAGCAATCAGAGGATTGCAAATCCTTTAGTTGGGCAGCATATTGAAAAGAAAATAATAATTTTTTATTTGACTAGTAAGTGGAATATGAGGTTGATCTTGAAACTTACTTTTATTTCTTTTATCAAATGTTTTTCATAATTATTTATTTTATCAATAAAGCTTACTTTTAAAAAAATTGTTTTATTTTTAAAAAAATAACTTTTAAACACAGCTAAACACGCTGACACGTAACATAATGATTCCTCATAAGATTCCTTATGTGCAATGAGATATGTTTCGAATCAACTTACTTTAATTTTAGTGGAAAGGTTTTCATTTTTCTAAAAAAGGTTCTTTTTCTATGGTGGCCATCACTCCATGTATCAATAAAGTGGTCAAATGGCACAATGTTATATTTGGTGAGGTCGAAAAAGTCATAATTTTTCCAGTTTGAGGTATCAAATTGACAATTTGATCTATCAACTCAAAAAGTGTAGTTAATTTAAATTATTTTATGTTAATTGTACCTATGTGTTGATTTACGAATATATTCCTAGTTATAATTTTTTTTTTTTAATTTTACAGAATAAGCATAAGCTAAAACTGAACTAAATGAAGCGAAATCTACTGAAGTTATGAACTTGTACTCTATAATTTTGTTTTTTCAGGAAATTTAAGCCTAAACCCAAATCAAAAGCTAAGATATTCAACCACTCGTAACTAAAAAGCTCTAAATTACATTTATTTTCGACCACGTTGCCACTTTTATGTTCGTGTTATATTTTGTTGCATTTCGACTTAGTTCAAATATAATAAAGTATAACTCCACAATTAGATCACTCCAACAAATTGTAGATCAAATAATAACATCAAGAAATGGAGTTGTAATTTAGTTGCCATATCAGATCATGTGAATGTAATGCTGGCAAAACCTTTTTAAACTACTTTTAAGAATAAGAAAATAACTCAAATTAATGTTAACTAACTGCCAATAGTCAGCATGGATTTTGTGGTTTCTTAAAGGGACAAACAATCACATTTTATATGTTAATGTCTCCATAGCAACAAACAACAAGAATCTAGTCCGTTAGTTACTCTACGTACCTCTCAATGTTGCATAGAGAGCATGTTTAGCTGTATTTAAAGTTACATAAAAATAAGTTTAAGTTTAGTTAATAGAAAAAGTGATTTTTATAAACATAGCCCCTGTTTGTTTCCGATTTCCTGCAACAAAAATGAATTTTTGTACCCTTTTTTTCTAGCTTTTTGGGGACATTGTGAGAGAATGATAAGAAAAAAAATGCTGCACCTGTCTGTAACGGTAAGAAAATGCATTAAAATGAGATGAAAATTGGAAACAAACAGAAGCATACTTGATAAAATAGAGAACTCATTTATTAAGCATCCGTCCCTATAAAACAAATTTAATTCAAATATTGAAATCTATCATAGACTTACTCATCTATATATTGATGTGTCATGTTATTAATCGATACTTGTTAAAATCATTTATCTGATAAAATAAGATACTTAAATGTAAATTTTAACTTTTTTTAGTGGAGAAAAATGCCCAATGCTCGTAAGCTGATATTGCTTTCAATTATGGCTTTATGATATGACGAGGAAATCTCCTTGTGATCCACTAAATATTATTTCATCAAATCAGAGTCACGATGATTGATAAGATGTTGAGAAAAGAGCCCACTAAATGCTCCTATTAGATACAAATTTGAAAAATATAAAGCCAAAAAAAGCCAACACAAATAACTTTTTTTCCAGGTTTTAATTATGTTATAACGTTAGACATCTTGTCATTAAGTTGGCAAGGAAAATTCCCAATGCAATAATGGAAAAATGAATAGTTATTGTCATTCCACTATTTACTATTGTTATTATTCTCTTACTCCCACTTGTGAACACTAGCGCACACTCCGGTTGAGAAGTCCACATGCTCGACTAGGCCACCGATTTCTTAGCCACACTGACCTCGGCTCAGCCTCAACACAAACCACACCACGACCACCTATCCCATGTCAGATTTATCTGAAATATCGAGTGATTAGGTGAGAATTTGACTACCTCGTTGAAACCATGACATTGACCGCGATAGAAGGTGTGATCAGCCTTCCAACTCTCGCTCCTAATGTCTCTCCCCTAATGGCTAAAGACAAGTAAACGAAGAATAAAACAAGAAAAATCAGTAAATATGGGTTTAAACATAAAGCACATAATACTGAATGCATCTGTGTTTCATCAGGTAAAACCTTCTGCAGGCTATATTTTAGAACAGTCATCTATCAGGAAACTGAAAAATTGGTTAATGGCAAGGAGTAAAACATTACATCATCATAATCAGGAAATGAAGTGTGACATAGAAAGCAAAATCAACAAGAACTAGAAATACAATGGTGAAAAGATGGTTGTCTGTGGAAGCATCCGTTGAAAAACTTAACATGCTTTGCAACTCTTCCTACAGTATCCTAGAAGATCTGAAGATCCGACCATATACTCAGGGTTCTTAGTGCATTCCCCGAGGGAAGCCCATCTTTCACAATTTTCATTTGCATCTGTACAGGTCCCGTTGGATCCCACAACCTTGTCGAAAGAATCCACATGAATCCACTTTGTCGCAGACCACTTCTCGCCTTCAATTACAGGACAACCCGCATGGAGACTGGTAGGGTCAGGAACTGCATCTGGATAAAGACTGAAGAAAAGAAGAGCATCCCCTTTCCGTGGCTTCACTGTAATATTTTCAATATAAAATAAGACGAGCACATTAACATTCTGATGACGTAGCATACAGAATCTACTTCAGTGATTAACATGTGATTTAACGTCTCACCTGCAATACCTTTCCTTCCACACTCTGATAAATCTTCATCGACTGAAACTGACCTGCGATGAGATGTCTCCTGAACAGTTGTGCGAATAGTCACGAATAAGGAAAATTAAACCATCAAATAGCAGGGAGGGGACAACAATGATTAATTCAGAGAATGAACTTTTAGTCATGTTCTGTGACAAGTAGGAATTTCTGAGTGAATGTTCTTGTAATTCTCTCCCGAGAATCTGCAGAAACTGAAAGCATGATTGACCAATGCTTGATCAGATTCACTAGAAATCACCATTCATAAAACCATAATCACCTCATATAACAAATAAAAACTAAACAGAACCATGAATATTTACAAATGAACTAAAAAGATTAAAAAGTGGAAAATTCGACTAACCTCTGCTGAGGGGAACACTGTTTCACCCCCTTTCTCAACATTAGTAAGATACATTAGAACAGTCGCTATGCGGTGTCCACCCTGAGCAATATTCACCTTGTCGACGAAGTAGTCATAGTGAGGATCATATTTCTGTCCAGGTTCATATCTTAGTACTTGTATGTCTTCTCCATTTTCTAAATGAAAAATAAAAAGAAAGAAATCAGACCTTAACATTTACAGTACACGCCATCTACCCATTGCACACGAAAAAAACCACAGAGAGGTTCCCAAGATCTATGAAATCTCCAAACTTATGCTGTAGCAACCGAAAACAAATTCAAAGCAAGGAAAAATAGTAACCAATCCTATGCTGCAGCAAGGAAGGGTTAGTCCAAATATTGGGTAATCGTCAGTTTACTGGGCCGAAAATATGCTATCACTGGCACCTTGCAAGTATTCTATTTTCTGGTTATATTATAATTTCCAACATTTGCACTTTATCTGACCCCATGAGTTTTATAAACTTCTTCTTATAAATGCTTGGTCCAAGGGTTGGCAACTTAGATGCTCATGTCATGTTTGTCTCTGGTAGCAAACCCATCATGGTCCAAAGAGCTCAACATAAACATAACCTGTCAATAAACTGGTCAACACAATACACCCTAATACATTTAATTATTATCTATCCATGGTGACAAAACCTGCTCAACACCATTATTTTTGACACTTAACACACAATGCAACAATGTTTAAAGAAAACATCACTCTTTATGTAACCTATGTTTGGGTTGGCTACGTAAGCTAGGTCGAATAGGGCTCCTCTCCACACTATACAATGACGTTAATTCCATGTTAACTGGTTGATGTGGGTTAGGTCAGCAAATCAATGCTGTTCATTTACAGTTTTCATGTCCTAATGGGTTGAGCAGTTATTTACAGACTCTAAAGCTTAAGCTATATGTGCTACCTTCGTATCATGCGCAGTTTTTCGACTCCAAGATTATGCCAGAAATTGCCAACCTCCTTGTGTTCTTATTTTATTTTTTTTAATAATTTGCATAACGCACATTACATGTTGATATTTGTAAAAACATACCCCCTCTCTTCCATAAAGATAGGCTCACTTTCATTTTTTGTCCAACTTCCTTGATGGGAATATAGTTGATTTTTTAGTTTTCTAATATGCCCTTATCAACAAATATAAACTAATCCTATTTAAACCATTATTTAATGTAGGGGTATACTTAGAAAAATGTAAAAAAAAATTATGTTTCTAACTATATTAATTACATTTTCTCAATCTGAATGAAAATAGAAATAAGTCTATTTTTGTGGGACCGAAGGAGTATTACAATAGCAGAAACAAAAATTTTAAGTAGAGTCACTTCAACAACCAATCAATCTTCAATTATTGTTTCCTTTCACATGATTATTTTCTCTTATCCTGCTTGTCCTAAATTTGTACAGAAAAATAAATTAGAGTAAACAGATTTCCAAAATATATATGATTATACATGCCATCTGTAACGTTGGACGAATCAAAAACTTCCATATTGACCTTGTTCTTTCAAATGGTATTTTTGTGTAGCCTCGTGTTTTAATAAGATAGATAGATCAAATTTTTCGAAATCCACTGAGTTCAGTACCAAAGGTTTTTACAAGCTAAGAACTATGGTTAGAAAGATTAAGGTGAGGAGGATTTTGCAGACCAAGAAAAGCTAAAACATAAATTGACAACACTACGATGTAGCTAGTATTACTAAGAACTCATGTTCTACCAGTATTCGACTGCCAATGATGAAGTATTCATCATCCTTTGTTGCAGAATATGAGGTGGTAAAAGATGAAGAACACTGATAAAATATTCATTATTGGAGACAATATAGAGTGATATATGAGGCAGCATACAGGTCTTCTGAAGAAGAAAAAAGCAGACAGCATTAGTTTAAGAAATAGGAAAAATCATGTACTAAGAATTAATAAAACTATATATTTAACACCTCTTAAATTGGTAAACCATCAAATATAATTTGGAAAACAATCGCGGGCTGGTCACAATATCTGTTGATAGCATGAGCAAGCAAATTTATTGAAGTCACATCTTTATTAATTATGTCATGCCTTTTCGTAAGAATGTCCATGTAGCAATCTTCTCTTCAATGCTGTCAACGATAGGATCCTACAGGAAGAGATGGGTAAATGAAAGAGTAAGATAAAATTCTCAACAATCAAAAGCCTAAATTTAGGCAAAAACATGAAATAGAAGAATGAATTGGCCTGAAGAGAGCTTTCAAATTCCGGTAGATTTCACATAATTGTTCCTTGTACTATGCATATTTTCAAAATAGTTAAAATGATACGTTCTAAAACATTTACAGCACATTAAAATAAATTCACTGTAAAATATCCGTAACGTTCACAGGCCAAACGCTCTTCGAAAGATGAGCCCATGAGATGAAGCTGACATTTAACTTATCTCAAACTAGGCTCTTTAACCTAGTTAATGTCAAATGCAGTCTCCATGAAGATTCAGTTCAACAAGGACTCATTTATGATCACCTTAAATAGCAAATCATGCAATTTTTAACATTCCTGAGCACTCATTTAAACCACAATGATTTTTGATATAAATGTTGGACTACCTACTACATTCAAATTTGAATAGGACAACCTTTCCAAAATAATAATGTTATCCAGCACCTGGTACTAGAGTACCAGGCGTCCACACTTGATAAATTTAATTAAATGAATTATCTACATTGCATTTAAGTGAATATATCATTTAATGACATGCAGTTGCCGTTTAGACGGGTACTTGACCATTTAAGTGAATATATCGCAGTTGCCGTCTAGACCGATGCTTGACATGAGTGGTGCTAAATAACGTTACTTTGAAATGTATCACTTAATACACTTAACAACTATAAGCCAAGCAACAGCAAACCCAGCAACAATAAAATGACAAAATCCAACCTTGTTTTTTGGAATGAACATTCCGGAGCTGGTCCGAACCTCGCTCAGCTTACTTTCTCCAGACTCATTGTCGGCCACCGCTGATCTTTTCAACTCTGACTTTGCCTAATTAATCACATAATGTCAATCCATTCCGTAACACATAAAAGTGAAAACATATAATTAAAAAAAGGAATACTCACGAGAGATATTAAATGGTTGCATTCATCTTCCGTAAGAAATCCTTCGTAAACAAATGCTCTGAAGTGCCATTCCAAAAATCGCTCAATCAGTACAATATTACTTAATTAATTACGAAAAGAAAAAGAAATATAAATTGATTCAGAAACTAAATAATTTTCAGTTCTTAATTAAATATATTAAATACCTGGGTTTCCATGACACAGTTTTGACTTTAGAAGGATTAATGATCGAAGAGCACAAGCATTTCTGCGCCATCGATGCGATCCACAGCAGGAGAAGTAGCGAGAAATTCGAAAATTTAATCATGAGCTTAATAGAAATTATTTTTGAAAGATTAGAGATTTTGAGGAAAGATTTAGAATTCTTTTGGGAAAATTTTGTATTTCAATTGAATGCAGATCACTGAATGAAGTATTGGTTGACGATAAATTTATATGGTTTTTGGGCATTGTGAAACGACGACGTTAGACTATAACTTGGAAAACTTTCACCGGAGGTTATCCAACTTACAATATTATTTTACTTCGGTCACTCAACTTCAGTTTTACTCACATTTCTCCCTATTTTGAAACGACGACGTTTAGACTACAACTTGGAAAACTTTCAACGGAGGTTATCCAACTTACAATATTATTTTACTTCGGTCACTCAACTTCAGTTTTATTCAAATTTCTCCCTATACGACGACTTTTAGACTATGGGCGTGTTCGGTGGTGATAAAAATTGGATTAAAATTAAAAAAATTAGTCGTTATTGTTGACTTTTATTATATTAGTGGGATCCAATAACGGCAATATTTGCAATTTTAATTGGCTTTTAATCTCTACCGAACACGCCCTATAACTTGGAAAACTTTCACCG
>CAIGRK010341768.1:0-16099 GCA_903798315.1 Fraxinus greggii | reverse complement strand
TACCACTGATCTAGTTAAACTATTTTGGCATGTTCTGTTCCGTAGCTTCTTTCAATCATATCTTGTACTGACAGCTATCGTAATGAATTTATGCTGCTGCAAAACAGAGAGAGAAGGAAAAGAATATTTACTGCCTTTTTTTTTTAATCTTTTTTCAAAGTGCACGCTGGTCATTCACTGTCGAAATATCTTACTTTGGACCACAACCACCAACATAACACTGACATTTCTAAGACACTATATAAACTACAGAGATTCTAAGTGAAGGACACTAGACATAAATATGATAATCATACGACTTGATAACAAATGAGCAAACCGAGGGAAACATTACTGCATAGTGTAAATCAATGAATGAAATATGCAACCCGAGAGCAGCATGTGTATACAAACTACCACATTTGTTAATCAATTATCATATTAAAGCATGTTTGCAGTTCATCAGATAACAAAAATGAATTTGATTGCAAGAAAACTCTTTAAATGACAGAATTGGTAGGGCGAATCAAACACCTCATGACAATTATTATTATTAAACTGAAAGAATCAGCACTGAACATGAAATACGATCACAGTCCATGGCTAGAGATGTTAGAAGAAAAAATATATATTAAAAGAGCATCATACTTATTGTTGAGTGACCATACCCAATTGCTCCCATTCTTTATTTTGTAATCAGCCACCACCAAAGACATTGCTAGAATATGTGGAAGGATAGAGAAAAACAAAAGTATATTCTAGATTATGAGACTATCGACTCGTACAATTTTTCTGCTAAGTGTATGATGTAAGATGAAACTACAATTGTTTGTAACAAAATTGTTGAGTGACCATAACCCAATTGCTCCCATTCTTTATTTTCTAATCAGCCACCACCAAAGACCTTGCTAGAATATGTGGAAGGATAGGGAAAAACAAAAGTATATTGTAAATTATGAGACTATCGACTCATACAATTTTCCTGCTAAGTGTATGATGTAAGATGAAACTACAATTGTTTGTAACAAAATTCCATCATGTTTCTTTTTGATTCCATATTTGAAAGTTCAAGACATGAGAAGATAATCATTCTGACTCCAATTTTTCCAACCCTTTCTAATTTACAAAGAAGGTGTATTTATACTATCTTGGCCGACGTAGTATCCGTTGGACCAGAACCACGTGGCCTCATCTCCTAAATTGAGACATCATATCATTGTCTATTCATACATTGATAAGGGATCAGTCGCCCTGCACGATATGCTGACACCCTGAAATCTATTATTACAAGTGTTACATCAATCACTTCTAAAAGATACTTACATATCTTGCAAGAGACAGCATCTACTTATAAGCCTCGGTTGAATTGAGAGCCTTGGAACCAGTCCTATGAGTAAAGAGCTTCAGCTCCTCATTCATTTCTTTAAGCAATATCTCATCCTAAGTACAGTGCTTCGCTTGGTGAGGCAGTATCTACGGTAACTACACTATTTCGCTGTATTTTGACCGCTTGAGTCTCTGTTGACTTTCTGTCTACATGGATTGCTACGTGACAAATTTGACTTTGAGTCTAGAGTAACTACACTATTTCGCTGTATTTTGACCGCTTTGGTCTCTGTTGACTTTCTGTCTACGAGGATTGCTACGTGACAAATTTGACTTTGAGCCTCGATGACGAGGCGTAACAGATACGCAAAATAAAAATTACTCAAAACAATCTCTCTCTATCTCTCTCTCACAGAAGAAATGAAATTGCCAAATCCAAGATCCTTTTGAATTTTGGTTGGCCCTGTAGTTGAAATTTGTTATATTGTTTGAATGCTTTTTCTCCGAAATAAAATGTGGGAGTTCGCTAGAATGTTTACCTGGTGATTCAACCTCACAGCTCAACCTTTTGACTTCTCTTCAATCCTTCTATGAGCAATATTATAGGCAATATAATTTTAAGCTTTAGGAAATGTCGCAAGTATATGTAACTAATAAGCAATGGACTCTAATCATCAAAGTCATTCCACGCTTATACACGTTTTAAGTACTGTTCTCTTCCCCTGTGCTCCATTACGAGCTGTCTCAACGCCAAGGCATGAAGGTTCAATACTCTTTTAATTACCTCATTCCTTATGATTTTAGGTTGAAATCTTCCTTCTATTAATACTCTCGTGTCACTTCTCTTAAGTTGTGTTTCTAGCGTCCTTTGTAGCTGTAAAAACACCTCCTTAATCAATTCTCCCACAATTTCGTCTTCAGTTGGTGCTATCTTAGTTAATTCATGTATGTACATATTTCTATGTGGTCCATTGAATTCATTTTCCTCCCACCTTGATCTTTCTTAGCTCAACTAAGTAGTTTAATATTCTTGTTAAATCTTTATTGTTAAGGTACGACAGATCAATGGAGAAAATAGATGGGAAAATGATTTAGAAAACCTTAAGGGTTCACACTCGATTTTTGTTAATTAACGCGATAAAGTTATCTCGTTCAACAGTTTACCTCAAGTTGGACCAGATTCATCTTAAATCATGTCTCATGTTATGTGACATTTCCTATTTTAATAAGTCTTGCAAAGAACGCCCCTTGCTAGGATTGGTGTGTTTGGTGGGGATTGAAATTAGATTTTTAGTAGATTGTAATAGTATTTCCTATCGTTACTCTTGATTAGTGCAGAAGGAATCCGCGTGCTCTTTATGCGATTTTTTCTTTTATTTTCTTTTTTCCTTGGTATACTTAATTAGATGTAAATAGAAACAGAAGTCTGCTTTTTATCATTCTTTCTTCTTATCTTAACTATTGAACTATTGTTATCTCCAGAGTCTCTTGATATCCTAGAAAGTTGGGTCATTAAATTATTCGACAACGTCAAGAAAGGCTCTCTGGTTAAGTCAGAGACATGTTTAGTTGGTCCTATTTGGAAAGCTGGCAAAATTTATAAATTAGAGGCAGTTGCAGATATTCATATACATTATTTGTTATGCACATTACCTGTTGTCAAAAGTTCTTTCGTTGGTAGGTCATTTCTCTCTTTAATGAAATGACAGAATATTCCACATTGAAAGAGAGATTTATTGTGTTTCTGCCTCTGTTATGGTGTATATGTGATTGTTTTACTTGGCTTGTGACTACGTTTTCTTCATATCTTCCAGATACGCTTCTTGATTTGGCATTTGTGCTGTGGTGGAATGAGCATAAAATTTGATAGATTTAGTGCAAAATGTCATACAGTACAAATGTATTATTAACAAATTTATTTTGTTCTTCCTACTTAATTTTTTTTTCGTGGGACAAGGGAATAAAAACAATTTGTACGTAAGAACATTATTTTACTTGTCTATGTATAACATTCTTCAATGCATTTCAGGCACTTACTAGAATTATGAAATATAATCCATACTTCTGGATCTTCTCTTTATCATGCTTTGCATCCTATTTTTGTTCTCTATTTTCAACCTTATTAAATTTTTAGTTACCTTCATTAATATGAGTAGGTTTCTTTTTTATGCCTCTCCAGAGAGAATTTAAACAACGGCCATTTTAGTCTACAAAGGTCCATAAAATTTCATGGACTATTACTTGTATTGCCAATCGTATTGGTGTGTTAGCAGCTACCTATGTTGTTAGGAACTTGTTCTGGATTTTGTATTGATTTGGAAATCATATGGATAATGTTGTTGAGCTTATCCATGCTGATGATGAAATCGTCTTTCATCTTAGATGGAAAAAACTAATATCACTTGCTAATTAGCTCTTTTGCTAAGTTAGTCGCTTGCACAATATTACATTATGCTAATACCAAGCAGTGTTTATCACTATTACCTGTATTTTTCTCTATGTACACTAGTAAGCTGAATCAGTGGATCCTTGATCATTGTTACGATACAACACATGCTAGTGACGGTGCAAATCTTTGATATCATTGGCTCTGTCTATCAATATCTCAAACGATTGTGCCTACTTACTCCACAAGAATGAATTTGTTAGGAACTTCAAGATATTGGGAAGTCGAAATTTGTATTTGCAGAGGGATAACCTCAGGCTGATTATGCTGCAAAACTTGCTAGTACTTTCTGGTTAATGTCTTTCAAAGAGACATTATTAATTTTATTATTCCTCATTTGTAATTGTTACAAATTGCTTTTTTTTTTTTCCTCGAGTGGTATATTTGCATTGTTCCGACTAGTTTGAATATAACACAATAACATTTTTTTGGTTACCCATATTGAACATATGGTAGCTATAAAATGATTCTACCTAAAACAACCGGCGCCTTTCGATATAGGATGATATACGATGAAATAGGCCCCATGTATTCGAAATTGTAGTTCAAGGAGAATGATGCAGACTTATCTTAATTTGGAAAGTAGATGTCAATTATTTTTTACAAATCCAGCAAGTCAAATGTAAAGAATAAACTTGAGTATGAAGGAAAGGTAAATAGAAACCGAATTCTTTTTGCATGTCAATTTTTGATCCTAGACAGCGTGTTTTTATGTTTCAACTTATCCATATTTATTGACAAGTACTTTTTATTGCAGCAAAACTACACGTATATCCTCCAAAGCATGTTATCTATGTGGATTACACGTATGAAAGCTGGGATGAGGAGATTATAAAAGAATATTTGGATTTCTTCAATTGGAAACATGAGAGTTGACCTAATAATAAAGTCTATTGATAAGTACTTTGATTTTGAAGAATACATTATATTCAACTAACAGATCAAGGCATCATAAATGAACATTTAAAAAAACTGGCTTACTCATAATTCTAGGCAAAATTATGATTTTGCACCCTTCTAACGTAGGATCTGCAAGTCAAGGAACAATTTTAAGTAGACAGTTTCTAAGAGTCACTTAGTTTTTCTTGCAATAGCTTTCATTCCTTCCTATTTTCTGTGATCTTGGATTTGTGTGCTTTATTTTGAAATATGAGTAATTAACAAAAAATTGATGAAAATCTTCTATGGAAATGATAAAATATTTTTGTTTGGTTATCTTCACCACATGTATGCTGAACATCCTATAGTCAAATACATCTTAGAGTAATAAGGTGAATTAAGCTTGTTTTGGTAGAAAGCTTGAGAAGTATGAGACCTAATTTATATGCTAAACTGTAATTCAGCAATGAACATAACCTTATTGAGTGTGCAAAATTGATCATTTAAATTGATTTACTTGTAAAATCAAAATTTTTCTAAATTATATACTATATTCAATTAACATATCAATGCATCTTAAATGAATATCTGAATAAGTTGGCTTAATCATGATTCCAACAAAATTATGATTTTGTAACCTTTTGACATAAGAACTACATGTTAAGGAATAATATTAGATAAAACAGTTTCTAGTAAGCTCATTAATTCGTTAATTAGAAGGCTTTATTGCAATTGAACGATGATTGACTGATAACATGATACAATGAAGCCCCACTAATTTCATAAAAGAATTCTCGATCGAGAAAAAAATCCCTAATTAAGTTATATTAGCACTGATGACCCAACTAACTCACAAAAATGAGTGATTGACGACTAATTTTAGTTTCTTTACCAAATGCAGACTAAATTAAAATATTGTTTTAAATTGACATGTCATCTTCTTTCTAGTTTTTGGTTCATGATTACGTCTACTAAATGTTAATAGTTCAATGTAAATTTGACCTTCAATTCTCCGTTTTTGGCGTGGTTCCGGATATTCAATTTTAGTCATGATTTGGATCACGATATGTTGAGGATAAACACTCCACCAACTTTGATGCAATTATGACAGAATTTTCGCAAAATTGATTCCTCTTTACAATTGCCTTCAAAGAACAAGTTCAGTAAACGCGATTTTTCCATTGTGTTGACAACAACTCTTGTCGGCTGCAAAGCTATCATTTCCAAGATGTATAATTGATGAATCTATTACGGAGTTGTGTTACAAGCTTGACAAGACTCTTAAACTCCCCCTTGCTAATGTATATTTCCACATTACATTAAAGGGAGGATATAGTAGTTTGAGGAATGCTTTGTTAATTGAATTATTTCACTACTACTGAAAGATGAGCTTAATGAAATTATCTATCAGGTCATTTTCTCTCTCTAACTATTGTATTATTATTGAATTTCATCTGCACCTGATGCTGATCCATGATGCACTTCTAATTATTTATTTGCACACAAAGTAGCTTAGTTATTTTGATGGCAGGCCATTGAGGCAAAACTAGAAACTACTATTTCTCTTTGTTATGATAAGTTGGTGTTAAATGTTTGTAGTTTAATTGATAAGCTTCCAGTCCTCTTATTATAAATTTTGGCATTTGCCAAAAGACAACCGCTTCAGGGTATATAAAATTCTTCCCTTCAAATGAAAGAAATGCATTTCTCGTTTTCAGGGGCCTTAGGAGATAAATAGAAGATAAAATTAAAATTAAAAAATGGAGAAGTTACAAGTTTATCCATTTTTTGGAGTCGAAAATAAAAAAAAAATAATAATAGAAGAATGTGTTATTGTGCTATTATTTGACTTAAATTGTTATAATTAGATGCCGCCTATAGGGAAAAGAGCAAAGGAATACACATCAAATGAAAAAAGAATAAAGAGACTTGTAGAGGCAATGCTCACGTACAAATGCTGGTAAAATTAACTAGCTAAGCTAAGTTGAACAATAATTTGATAACCCCGAATATGAAGACGGTTTCGAACCTGGGAATGAAGATCTGGAATAAAAGCCTTTAAATCAACAAGAAACAAGTCACTTAACATGTGCAATACTTGCTCTATAGAGTATGTACAATGACATATATTCATGTTGGTATTCTTTATAGTTCTCTTAAAATCTTTAATAACCTATCAAAAATGGATCATCACTGCATGGAACAAATTCAAAAAGGACAACTGCAGTAACATTATCTACACATATATCAGTAGTAAAAAAAATAGAAAAATAAAAATCAAGTAAGCTTTGCTATGAGTGAATCAATAAATTGATCATTATTTACATAAAATTTCATGTATTGGTTACCATGTGCCAACCATTACATGATTGAATTTCTGAGTGCTAACTTTGCTGAAAAGACTTATAAGATTACTTGTAAATCTCTACTTCTACATAGCAGAGGTCAGACGATAACAAATTCAATGAGTATAATATGAACAAAAAGAATAAAGATGGAGAAATCATGAAAAACAAAACCCACAAGAGCTACAATTATACATCTTCTCAGAAAAAAAAGCTGGTAATTTCTGAATATGCACGCAATGAAAACTAACAACCTTTTACATCCTTCTATTATTATTTTTCTATTTTCGGCTCAAAAAAAAGGATAAACTTATAACCTTCTCAATTTTTTAATTTTATCTTCTATTTATCTCTTAAGGCCCCTGAAAATGATAAATGCATTTCTTTCATTCGAAGGGAAGAATCTTACATATCATGAAGTGATCGTCTTTAGGCAAATGCCAAAATTTCTAACAAGATGACTGAAAGCTTATCAATTAGACAAGAAACATTTAGCACCAGCTTGTCATGACAAAGAGAATAGAAATTTTTAGTTTTGCCTCAATAGCCTACCATCAAAATAATTAGGTTACTTCGTGTGCAAATAAATAATTAGAAGTGCACCGAAGATCAGCATCAAGTGCAGATAAAATTCAATAGCAATACAATCATTAGAGAGAGAAAGTGGTCTGATAGATAATTTCATTAAACCCATCTTTTAGTAATAGTGAAATAATTCAACCAACAAATCATTCCTCAAACTACTATATACTTCCTTTAATGTAATGTGGAAATATGCTGGAGTCTTGTCAAGCTTGTAACACAACTCCATCATAGATTCATCAATTATATATCTTGGAAATGATAGTTTTGCAGACCGACAAGACTCGTTTTCAGCATATATGGAAAAATCGCGTTAAATAAAATTGTTCTATGAGGGCATTTGTAAAGAAGAATCAATTTTGGGAAGATTATGTCATAATTGCATCAAAGTAAGTAGAATGTTTCTCCTCATCATATCATGATCCAAACCATGACTCAAGCTGAATATTCGGAACCACGCCCAAAAAAGGAAAATTGAAGGTCAAATTTGCATTGAACTATTAATATTTAGTAGAAGGTTTAGTTCAAAATTTCCACAATTAGTAGGGACATTTTCAGAAATTTTAATTCACTGCTTTTAAAGTTGCCTAATCCAAGAGTTACTAGCATGTTTTGATCATTTCCCCGAAATTTAAAGAGTTTTAGAGTAGAATAACATTATTACCGGTTTTCTAGGTTGAGGTTTTGTGCTCTCTAGACCTAATTGAGTTTGCATCTCAATCGCACATGGGTTGAGTTGTATAACTTTTTTACGGATTTTTTTCTCGATCGAGAATTCTTTTTTGAAATAATTGGGGATTAATTGGTATCATGTTATTAATCAATACATCAACTTTCAATTGCAATAAGGCCTTCTAATTAACGAACCAATGAGCATACTAGAAACTGTTTACCTAAGATTGTTCTTTGACCTGTAGGTCTTGCATAGGTCGCGAAATCATAATTTTGTTGAAATCATGATTAAGCCACCTAATTCAGATGTTCATTTAAAATGTCTTGATCTGTTAGTTGAATATAGTCTATAATTTGGAAAAATTGTGATTTTACAAGCAAATCAATTTAAATGTTCAATCTTGGAGTAACAGTTTGGTAGAGAAATTAGGTCTGATACTTCTCAAACTTTCTCCCAAAACAAGCTTAATTCACCTTATTCCTCTAAAATGTATTTGACTCGAATATGTTCGGCATACATGTGATGAAAGATAACGAAACGAAAATATTTTTCCAGCTCCATAGAAGATTTCCATCGAACTTTTGTTATTTATGAACTAGTATTTGAAAATGAAGCACATGAATCCAAGATCACCGACAATAGCAAGGAATGAAAGCTAGAGCAGGAAAAACTTACTAAGTGACTCATAAAACTGTCTACTTAAAATTGTTCCTTGACATGTAGGTCCCACATCAGAAAGGTGCAAAATCATATTTTTGCCTAAATTTNTGAACTAGTATTTGAAAATGAAGCACATGAATCCAAGATCACCGACAATAGCAAGGAATGAAAGCTAGAGCAGGAAAAACTTACTAAGTGACTCATAGAAACTGTCTACTTAAAATTGTTCCTTGACATGTAGAACCTACGTCAGAAGGGCGCAAAAACATAATTTTGCTTAGAATCATGATTAAACCAGATTGTTCAGATGTTCATTTAGGATGTCTTGATCTTTTAGTTGAATATAGTGTATTCTTCAAAACAAGGTACTTGTCAATAGACTTTGTTACTAGGTCAACTCTCATGTTTCCAATTGAAGAAATCCAAAATATTTTTTATTATCTCATCATCCCAACTTTTATACGCGTAATCCTCATAGATAACATACTTTGGAGGATATACGTCTAGTTTTGCTGCAACAAAAAGTAATTGTCAATAAATATGAATAAGTTGAAACATAGAAAGGCACACTGTCTAGGACCAAAAATTGACATTCAAAAAGAATTCGGTTCTTATTTACCAGTCCTTCCTACTCACATTTATTCTTTACACTTGATTTGCTGGATCTGCAAAAAATAATTGACATCTGGTTCCCAAATTAAGATAAGTCTGCATCATTCTCTCCGAACTACAATTTCAAATACATGTGATCTATTTTCTCGTATATCATCCTATGCCGAAAGACGTCTGTTTTAGATAAAAGCATTTTACAGCTACCATATATTCAACAATGACCACAAAAATGTCATCGTCCCATACTCAAATTAATCAGGACAACGCAAATATACCACTCAAGATAACAAAAGCAATTTGTAGCAATTACAACCTAGGAATAATAAAATTAATAATGTCTCGTTGAGAAGCTGCTGAAAGACATTAACAAAAAAATACCCGCAAGTTTTAAAGCATAATCAGCCTCAGGTTACCCTTCAGCAAATACAAATTCCAACTTCCCAAAATCTTGGAGTTCTAACAAATCCATTCTTGTGGAGTAAGTAGGCACAGTCGTTTGAGATATTGATAGACAAAGCCAATGATACGTAAGAACTATGCTAATATGATCATAAATATCATATGCATGTGTTAGCAAACACCTTCAAGCTACAAAAAATGATAACATGCTCTCATTACCCATCCAGATTTACGTTTACATGTACTTTTTGAACCTCCACAACAAAATTTTGTCTTTCCCCAAGATCAACTCTTTTTAATCTGTTTTATTCACATACAGTAAATCAATAAAATGACATGATCTAAACGTGCAACATATGGTCAATAGGCCTCATATTCTACTTCATGTAGCGTGTGGATAAAACAAAAACATTTTAAGTGTTGTTCAGCTCACCTACTCTGTGTAGTCTAAGGCAACGTCATTTCATTTGAAAGGTAACACAAATAAATGCTAAAACAATAGAAGAAAAGGACAAAATGAGACATATTAATAAGGGTCTGCTATGAATTTAAAGAGTCATGAATGCAAATAAATACAATATAGTGAAACCTCATTACATCAGAATCTTTTCGGTACTCTATAATGTGTGTTTTAACTTAGATTGCATTGATTGCAAATCTAATAAATTCTCTCCCGTCTGAATCTCGCTAATTCCCCGTAAATTGCATTTTTACTGTAGATCGTATTCAAGTGCAGTCAATATATATTGAATGCAAATTATTATTCAATCGTAGTAAAATAGAGAAGAATGACAAATTAGTGTAGACAAATGTGAAGACTCAAAATACTGCCTAAATGAGTCCGACCTCTTATCTGCGCTTACTTATTTATTATACTATTTCCAAATGAGATGAAAGATGATTTCATCAGCCCCCATGGACAAATGTGAAGACTCAAAATACTGTCTAAATGAGTCCCACCTCTTGTCTGCTCTTACAACTTATTGATAAATACTATTTCCATCTAAGATGAAAGATGATTTCATTGGCCGCCATTGATAAGCTCAACAACATTATCCATATGTTTTCTATAAAAAATATTTAGACCATCAACACATGCGCAAAACATCATAAGCACTTTACCTATTATAGACACTTTAGGATCAAACTATCGAGTTCTACTCTTACCTGGTGTTTAAATTATTTCTGGAGAGGCATAAACAAGAAACCTACTCCTATGAATGAAGGTAACTAAAAATTTAATAAGGTTGAAAATAGAGAACAAAAATATGATACAAAACATGATAAGAGAAGATCCAAAAGCATGGATTGTATCTCATAATTCAAGTAAGTGCTTGAAATGCATTGAAGAATGTCATACATAGACAAGTAGACTACCGTTCTTATGTACAAATTGTTTTTATTTCATTGTCCCAATAAAAAAAAATTAAGAAGGATAAACAAAATAAAAGTGCTAACAATACATTTGTACTGTATGACATTTTGCCATAAATCTATCAAATTATGTGCTTCATTCCACCACAGCACATATTCCAAATCGAGAAGCATAGCTGGAATATAGGGAGAAAGCATAACCATAAGCTAAGTGAAACAAACACAAATACACCATAACAGATGCAGAAACACAACAAATCTCTCTCTTTCAATATGTAATGTTCTGTCATTTCCTTAAAGAGAGATGACCTACTTACGAAAGAACTTTTAACAGCAGAAAACAATCTTACCATGTCCAAGGAGATGAGCAAAATACACTTCAGCCTTAGATAATTTTCTTGTAAGAAAGGTAATGTTCATAACAAATCAAGTATATGAACATCTGTAATTGCCCTAATTTATAAATTTTGCCAACTTTCCAAATAGAATCAACTAAATAGGTCTCTGGCTTAACCAGAGAGCCTTTCTTGACACTATCGAATAATTCAACGACCCAACTTTCTAGGATATCAAGAGACTCCGGAGATATCATGAGTTCAACAGTTAAGATAACAAGAAAAAATGACAAAAAGCAAACTTCTGTTTCTATTTACATCTCATTAAGTATAACAGGGAAAAAAGAGAAACAAAAGAAAAAATCACATAAAAAGCACACTGATTCCTTTTAATGATAGGAAATACTCCCATGTATCATCAAGAATATAAAATACTAGCCAGATTAGTTGACAACGTTTTGTCCATGATGTTTTAAATTGTAAGCCTTAATATGAGCCACTAATATATTTTAAAAGTTACAAAATAAAAAATTATTACTTAAAATAAACCGCAAACTATCTACAACATCCACAGTAAAGCATTTCAATGTTGGCACAGAGCTAAACGTTACTTATTTCCCACGTACCATATCTGCTCCTTTTCCAGGACACAAGTTTACAACCACCTGTTGACCTTTTACCTCTACACAGCATTGGGAGGGCAATGCCAAGAATTGGGAAATACAGGAAATAGAAATGGTCGTGTAGCACAAAGAATATCAAAGGAGTTAATTAAATTCAAGAAAGTTCTAATAAGATCTTCACTTAATACTTATAATGGAATAGTATATGATCAATGCTTCTACTGGAGTGGAAGAAAGGATCTATACATAAGAATAGGGAACAAAGTAAAATAATATAAATGTCTAAACAAACGAATCAACATACCAACTATTCAATATTTTGTCTTGCTTTAACTTTAGAAGAAAATAATCTAGTGAAGGAAAAAATCGAAAACATATGGACTACACTTCGCCCCTATTTGGTGGAGCTAATAATTCAAATTAAAAAATTGGCTAATTATCTCCAATAAATGGGGCCTAAGAAAAACATAAAAGAGAGAACAATGAATGGCATAGTAGGTCTCCTGCAACCATCTATTGCTGCTTAAAACTTTTGACTCTCTTGGGAGAGGGGTTTATAGCACTTCAGTTGCAAGAGGCTAAGGCAAGCCTGCTTAAATTGTACTCTTATCCAGTATCCAATTTAGCTTTTTCATTTTTTTTCTTTTCTTAATTCCAAATCTACTATCACTCGACCACGAGCAATTAAAATGATCTCAATTAAATGTACATTTGGACATCTTTCTAAATGTTATTGTGAATCCTGGCAAGGGGGCATTATTTGCAAGCCCTGCTATGCTAAAATGGGAAATGTCACGTAACATGAAACAAAGTTTAAGATGAATCCGGTCCAATCTGAGGTAAACTGTTGAACGATATAACTCCGCCACGTTAATTAACATAAACGAGTGTCAACCCTTAAGGTTGTCTAAACATGTCCCCAACTATTTTCTATGTTGATCTATCATATCTTAACAATAAAGATTTAACAAGAATATTAAACTACTTGGTTGAGCTACGAAAGTCCAGGTGGGAGAAAAATGAATTCATGTGACCACAAAGAAAATATACACGCATCAATTAACTAAGATAGCACCAATTGAAGACAAAATTGTGGGAGAATTGATTAAGGTGGTGTTAGCACAACTTAAGAGAAGTGACAGAAGAGTATTAATAGTAAACTTGAAGGAAGAGGTCAACCTAATATCATATGGAATGAGGTAACTAAAAAAGTATTGAGCCTTCATGCTTTGACATTAAGATAGCCCGTAATTGAGCACGTGGGAAGAAAATGGTACTTAAACGCGTACAAGAGTGGGATGACTTTGATGAGTAGAGTTCATTGCTCATTATTTACATATACTTACGATATTTAGGAAAAATGCTAAAGCTTAAGATTATATTGGTTATATTATTGCTCATAGAAGGACTGAAGAGAAGTCTAAAGGTTGAGCTGTGAGGTTGAATCACTAGGTAACTATATTCTAGTGAACTCTCACATTTTATTTCGGAGAAAAAACATTCAAGCAATATAACAAATTTCAACTACATGGCCAGCCAAAAACCTTTCACATCTATCCATTTTCTTATTAACGTATAAATAAAAAAACTTACCTCCTCCAATGACAACAAACTTCATCAATTCACCATGATAATAATCATTGTATAATTTCATAATATGCTCCCGTCAATGAATGCCCTTCTCTATAGCATCACTCAGGCTCTTCTCGTTCCCTACAAGTCGAGCAAACACAATACAAAGACAGATGTAACACCAATTATGGACTGTAGACAAAAATAAACTAATGAAGATAGTATCAAACATACCCTAATGAATCTATCGAAAGAATGACCAAAGGCAGATGTGTGGAACTGCAATTGTTGCAGACGCGAGAAATCATCTTGTAAAACCTGATTAAATTCTGACCCAAATTGTTACATGTTAATAGAACATTCAGCTTCGAGCCAACAACAATAATATTTAACGATCTATTTAGTAAATTTCCGAAACCACTGAGACGGGAAAGATTATGGAACCTGAATCCACATATAATACCTTACGATGCATGGCTTCAGCTTTCACCAAAGGTGAAATAAAAAATTGAGCAAAACTGAAACACAAAAAGAATAAGAGTAAGTATCTAAAGACAAAGGATGAGAAAACTGTGAATTCTATATTTCTCAATGATCATTGCAATGTTAGTACATGCCCAATTTATATTACAATGGGAAAGGGGAGAAAATGAATGTAATCTCCTAAATAAATAAAGAAAAAAAATAGCTTTTCCAACAAACAAACAATCATACTAAATAAAGAAATTATCCTACAATAACCAATTATTCCTTAATTTCAGGATTTCTTCACTCCCCCAAAGTTGGGTCGTAGTTATTAATTATATCCAACTTGCAGATGAAATCATCGAAATTTTGTCGAGGTAGCCCTTTAGTGAAGATATATGTTGTTTCGTCTTTGGTGGGCACTTATCTCATGCAAATAGTTCCGTCTTCAAATTTGAGAATTTAAGATTCGAATACTCCCCTTTCCGACAACGGGAGAGAGTAAGCCATCTACAATTTTGACTCTAAGGTTGCCCGCGCATGGTAAATATGTAAGAAATAGATGGTGGGAGTCTGCCATATGATTGGACACACCAGAGTTAATGATCCATGGCATTTTGGAGAGGGTGGTAGTGTTTACGGCTTTTAGGAAATTACCTTTGTCGGCCAATGAACTTGACAAACCAGAAGTTCGTTCCAATTGGTCGTGGTTGAATGCGCCGTCTGGAGTGAGTTTTATTTTAGTGGAATTGACTGCAGCCTGGTGGCCTTCATTTCTGGTGATCGATCTCGGTTTCCAATCAATTAGTTTTCCGCGCATATACCAAAATGTATCTTCTTTACGTCCAAGCTTCTGACAATGATCACACCATAGGCAACCTTTTAGATGTTCCTCTAAAGTTTTAGGTTCATCCGTCAAGCCCAATAGCTTTGGGCCCATTAAAGTAATTTTTTTTTCTAGCAGCATTATGAGCAAATCCCTCGGGCCTAACTTTATTTTATCCACTAGGCCCATTTAAATTAGAGATAAGGGCTAATCCCTCACTCCCAGCAGTCCCAACTTCCTTCTTCAACGTAATTTGTCGACAACTTTCTTCACGTCTAACTTTGCTAAACACTTCATGGGGAGTCGACAGTGGTCGACGGCCAAGAATCCGACCTCTCACATCGTCCAAGTCTCTATTCAACCCTGCCAAAAATTCGAACACTCTTTCGTTCTCCAGCCTCTTCTTGTACGAGTACTATCTGTAGGGCAGTCCATTCTTCTTTCAAGTCCAATTCTTGCCAAAGATTCGTCATCTCCATGAAGTAATCGGTCGCATCCCTTTCTCATTGATTCAATTGCTACAATTTGGTTTTAATTTCGAAGATTTGGGATCAATCTTTAGCATTGGAGTACATCTCGCGGATAGCTTCCCATATACATGAAAAGGTAAGTTTTACCAATTGAGGGGTTCATCGAATTCACCAGCCACGCTATTACCATGGAGTTTTCAGAGTTCCATCTTTTTCTAAGATTTGCATCTAGAGGTTGCTTTATATCTCCGGTAAGGTTACGGGTGGGCAAAACCCGACCGAACCCGTCAAAACCACCCAAACCGAACCAACCCGACCAGTTTGGGTAGATTTTTTGTTGCTTTTACACGGGTAAGGTGGGTTGGCTGTGTTGGCGGGTTGGGGCGGGTTATGGGTTAATTCATGAAAACCGAATAAACCCGTTCAACCCAACCCGACTATATTTACGAAATTTACAAGTGTTATGATGTTGTTTGAAAACTCTTAGAATAATATTATAAAACTTCGATAGAATGTATTTTACGAAAAATAGT
>CAIGRK010341729.1:0-13483 GCA_903798315.1 Fraxinus greggii | reverse complement strand
TTGAAATCAGATTATAAATCGACTATGTGCATCAATCATACGGCAGTATATAATCACACCAATGAAATAAATGATATTAAAATTCTATAAGTATTTCGATTGTTCGATAAAAAAGCCTGACTAATTTCTATGAAAAATCCAATAAGAGTTAAACCAATTTCAGAATAAATTTATGAAGAGAAAATCTAAAACTAGAATTGTTTAACAAGAAAAATACAAATTACATAAATAAAAGAAGTGAAATCACAAAATCCAAATAGCTCCTCCTCCCTTACTTCACCAAAAGATTTTCATGCACGGAATTCCTATTCATCTCAATGTTCATTTGTAATAGCTCAAACATCTCCAAACTACTCTATATTTGGATTATGAATCAGTACTATAGATGTTCGGTTTTACTTACTATGTTCAATTATTTTCTAAATATTGAACCACATCACTAACTCAATATATAAAACATGAGTAACGTGCATAGAGAATGTCAGGTTTCACACAAACAGGTTTTCACTAATTTAACACTGCACTATTTTCATTATTCACCATCGATACATATTCCAATAATCACATCATAGTCTGCACAGTTATCAAACCCACACAAACATGCGAAACTAAGATGTAATATAATGCTAGAAAACAAATAAAAAACTGAAAATAAATAAATAAAAACTGTAAAATCTTTTTTTTTAATGCACATAGTAAAAAAAAAATTGCAGATAAAACGCATGAACGCCTACTCCCAAACTTATTTGGAACATTGTCATCAATGTTTAGATAACCATAAATAGTAAAACTCAAAATCGCGTAAAGAACAAGACAAATATACAATAAGGAAAAGAAAATGGGGTTCAAAATACTCTCATGATCAGTATGAAGGTGGGGGGATGGAAACCGGTCGCATAGACTACCTATAAATTTTTTTATATTTTAAATTACATAATGACATAAATGCAAAACAAATCAAAAGAAAAATTCTAAAACTAATATACAGGAAAATAAAGTGAAGAATGTACCTGAAGGACGTCAAATGTTGTAAATAGGGTCTGGAAGGAGAATTTCTTCCACCACAAGCACTTGCTGCCCATATTTTATTTTCAAACATTGTCCATTCACTTTGAACACCCTACCATCATTAGGATCCTCAATTTCAATGGCTCCATTATCGAAAACTTGTTTCACCACAAAAGAGCCAGTCCACCTGGATCGAAGTTTTTTTAGGTGCTTGTGAAGTCTAGAATTATGCAAGTACACTTTTTGATTTTGTTCAAATGTCTTTCTAAAAATGTTTTTATCATGAAAAGCTTTCATTTTCACCTTGTATATTCTAGAACTCTCATAAGCGTCATCCTCAATTCTTCCAACTCATTCAATTGAAATTTTCTAAACTTACTGCCCTTTTGTAGATCGAAATTAAAATGTTTAATAGCCCAATAGGTTCGGTATTCAATCTCTACATGTAAATGGCAAGGTTTCCCAAAGATAAGGTAATAGGGTGACATGTCTAGGGGAGTTTTAAAAGCCGTGCGGTAAGCCTAAAGTGCAGCGTTCAGTCTTAAATAACAATCTTTACGGTTGGGGTTCACCATTTTTTCCAAAATTTGTTTAATTTCCCTATTAACCAGTTCTACCTGTCCACTAGTGTGTGGGTGATAAGCAGTAGAAATTTTATGAATGATCACATACTTTTTTATAAGTGCTTCGAATGAACAGTTGCAAAAGTGTATGCTTCTATCACTAATAATAACACGTGGTGTGTCAAACCGAGACAAAATATCTTCTTTCAGAAACTTAACAACCATTTTATTGTCATTAACCCTACAAGTAGAAGCTTTTACCTATTTAGACACATAGTCAACTACTAAAATGACGTATAAATAATTAAAAGAGGGTGGAAAAGGTCCCATAAAATCAATTCTCCAACAGTCAAATATTTCAATTACCAAAATGGGATTTAGGGACATCGTTTACGTCGAGACACAACACCTAATTTTTAGCATCTCTCACAAGATCTATAGTATTCATTAGTATCCTTAAATAAGGTAGGCTAGTAGAAACCACACTGTAAAATTTTCGCGATAGTCTTTTTAATAGAAAAGTGGCCTCTACATGTTTGGGTATGAAAAACCTTAGCACACTAGCTATCTCATCATTTGGAACACAACGTGTCTTAAAATTTGGTTGGGACAATATTTAAATAGACATGGATCATTCCAATAAAAATTACTCACCTTAACTGAGAACCTCATCATGCCCTATGCGTTCTACTCTTTAGGAATCTCACCTACAGCCAAATAGTTCATAATGTGAACAAACCATGGTAGAGAAGAAACAGAAAATAAATTCTCATCTGCATCGTATTGATCGTGCCTTAGCATCCTTCTTTGTAAGAAAGTACTTAAGAGTTGCATGATCTGTGAAGCTTGTAATGGGGGAACCCAAATATGATCTAAACTTATCAAGTCCAAAGACTACAGCTAGTACCTCTTTTTCAGTAGTGGAATAGTTCATTAGAGCATTGTTAAGAGTTCTACTAGCATAGTAAATCACAAAAAGCTTACCTTCTTTGTGTTTCCCTAGAACTGCACTTACCGCGTAATTACTAGCATCACACATAATTTCAAACGGCAATGTCCAATCAGGTGGTTGCATGAAGGCCCTGAAGTGAGTTTGTCAATTAATGTTTTAAATGCATCATGACATTTGGGAGTCCATTCAAAAGTGGCATCCTTGTTTAGAAGGTTACACGGTGGTCTAGAAATAGATGAAAAGTTTTGTATAAACCTTATATAGAAGCCTGCATGACTTAGGTACATGCAATTTAGAGATGAATTCAATTTTAGAAACTTCTGTCCCCTTAGACGAAATCACATGCCTTAAAACAATTCCTTGAAGTACCATGAAATGACACTTTTCCCAATTTAAAACCAATCTTTTTTCCTTACATCGTATCAAAACTCTCTCCAAATTCAACAGATATACATCAAAAGAAATTCCAAATACAGTTAAGTCATCCATGAACACTTTCATGTAGTTCTCTACCATGTCACTAAATATACTAGTCATGCATCTTTGGAATGTGGCATGAGCATTACAAAGTCCAAATGGCATTCTACGGAATGCATAAGTGCCAAATGGGCAAATGTGGTCTTTTCATGGTCGTCGAATACAATTTTAATTTGATAATAACCATAGTAGCCATCAAGAAAACAGTAAAAATGATGGCCAGCCACATGCTTCAAAATTTGATCTTGGAAAGGCAGGGAAAAGTGTTCTTTATGGGTGGCAGCATTTAGTTTCATATAATCTACACACATACGCCAACAAATCACTATTTTTGTGGGAACCATTTCACCTAATTCATTTTTCACTACCATGACTACCGACTTTTTAGGAACTACATGTGTAGGACTAACCCATTTAGTATCTTTTTTAGTATCTTCATGATAACGTTTTCTCCTGATATTCGATTGAGGCTATTCAAATAGGATTGTAAAGATAACTCAAAGGGTTACAACTTTACTAGAATTATCTATTTTCCAATTCGAACGTTTACTAGGCCAAAAATGAGTCTCAATCTCTGGCTGAAAATCTGGAACATCCTAATGCGATTGAAAATTGATTTATAAAACAATTTTGGTTATATTTTCACACATTTTGACTTTTAATTGTACCCAATNATTCAAATAGGATTGTAAAGATAACTCAAAGGGTTACAACTTTACTAGAATTATCTATTTTCCAATTCGAACGTTTACTAGGCCAAAAATGAGTCTCAATCTCTGGCTGAAAATCTGGAACATCCTTGTGTGGTTGAAAATTGATTTGTGAAAATATTTTGATCATATTTCACTCTTTTTGTCTTCTAGTTACATCCATTTGACCTCTAACATTCTCGAATCTTTATCGTGAGTCTCGACACAACTTTTGAGTATTTACACTTTGCCCATAAACTTTGGATCTTGCCATTTTCGTTTCTTTCTTTCTTTCAATTGCACTTCCATTATCGAGTTTTATCTAATAACATATTATATAATAAATTATACTATAATTTCATTAAAATAATTATGAAATGTGAATATTTTAGAGCCTTATACACTTATTACCAACACTACTTGTATCTTCACTTACCCCTTTTTTCTTGTCAAACCTTAATTAGCATAATTAGGGTGAAAGCAGTCCACTCATCAAACTCTAACGTGGATTTGCAACTTTGCAGATCGAACAAAGAGAGTATACGCTTTATCTAATTAGGATTCTTGAATTTGGATCCTTGTTCACAATAATTCATGCCCCTTTTTGGCAGTCAATCCTACCACAAGAAACGATATACTAGGCCCAATTTGATTTGGATTAAACTTGAATTTTCAGTAAATTTTGATAAAAATTAGATAAAATTTGTGAATCATATAAAATATTACTGAAAAAGTAAGTTTTAAGAAATGGAACCAAACATGCTATTACATATAAATTATAAAATCCATTATTTTATTAATGAATAATAAAGTGTTCAACATGCTATTACATATCGCTGTGACTTCAGTCAATTTTCATAGAGAACAGTTGCCTCTTTTAACGTGTTCGCAAAACGTTAGAATTTTCCAGTCTACTCTCATCACCCTCTCGGCCCAGTTCCTAAAATTGATTTCTACAACTCCTTTTAGAACTTATAATTGGGAAACAGTGATGGTTTGTTTTTGATTTTTTGTTTTTAGTGTAAGGGAATATATAGTATTCATTGATAAGCAAAATTCAGTGCTGGGGAATGAAGTCTTTGGGGAAGCTGAGAAGTTTTGCACTACACAAGAACGAGAGCAAGGACAACTGGGATTATGAAGTTTCAGCCAATAAAAATGGGCTGGATCAAGCTGCGAAGGTGGATCTTAATCTCTCTCTCATTTTATTTATTTTTAATTGAATAGTAGATTTTATTCAGCTTTAACTTAGATCGGCATCAGTGAGTAGTGTTATCGAATTAGGGTTTTGGAGTTAGTGTTTTGAAAAACATGGCGCTCCAATTTTGGAAGCGAGGCTGACGCGAGCGTGTTATACTCGCTTAAAATGTTTACTAAGTAGATTTATAAGATAAATAAATAAGTTTCAAAATGAATAAAATGAAATTGAATTAGTCAAAGTTAAAAATAAATAAATTTTTATTTGTTTGTTTGTTGTTAGTGGCCCTACTGCTTCTTGTGATGTCAAAGCTTAGTTAGCCAAGTTTCTCTTGCTTGCTCTGCTTCTTGAAATCTTGTTTTGTTTCTGTTTGTTGCAATGGATTTGCAGGATATGAAGGACATTAGAACTTGCTATGACAGCTTACTTTCTGCTGCAGCTGCTACAACAAATAGTGCTTATGGTACTTGCTTGATGTTTTTATATCTGGAGTAATATTTCTGATGTTGAATTATCGCTTTGGAGGTAGAAAACTTTTGTTGTAGGATGATACATTAATATAAATGAAGGTAAACTATCCTACTTGGTGTATAGGGGAGGCAATGACAATATGCATATGTATTTGGTTGTGATTTGAGTTCCTATTCCTCTTTCCTTGATTGGATTGGTCAAGATTCACTCACTGCACCTAGTGCAATTATCTTATAAAACTGAACATGAATTTTGAGCAGCAGTATTCATTATCGTTTAAGATTAGTGTTGTGGCCATTTCCTCGACCATGATTGTGGCCATTTCCACAAGCATTGTAATAGTTGCACATTCAAGAATTGTTTTTGATACAATCTGTAGGCATTAGTCATGGCTAAAAGATAATTTAAGAACTCATAAAGAGTGATCACCGATTTAAGTTTGGATTTTTGTTTCCTAAGATGAAATGTGGAATTTGATAAATGGATCAGAGCTCATCAGAACTGAATGGCAGTTAGGTGTACTGGATCATTTTATGTAATTTTCTATGACGTCTCTTTGACATTAGATACTGAGAATGATAATTCCAATCTAATGTTCTACAGACTACAAATGCAGGAATAGTTCCAAACACGAGACCTAAAAGATATTCGCATGCCATCGCAACTGCGTTGTAATAAATTAGTTATGTATTACAACTACATTTTTCTTTTTAGATGGACTGGGTAGCAAATTGTGTTTGGTTGCTGACCTTTTTCTTTGTGTTAGAGCACTAAGACAAGTGCTTAAGCTTACCTAAAGTTTTATTTTCCTTGTACCTTCACTTCTCTTTGCTTTCTATCCCACCTCGTCCCTTGAAAGTAAAAAATAAAAAATAAAAAATGATAGTGATGTTGATGTTGATCGTAATATTGGTGAGGTTGGTTCTGGTGGTGGTGGTTTTGAGACTCCATACTGTAATCTCCAACTCTTTGCTGTCAAATTCTCAGAATTATCCATTAATGACAGAAGCTATGTGAAAAAGATCCTAAATGTTATCTGTTCCATAAGTCTCATTGCAGTTACAAATTCATATGGTTAAGTGATTGGAAGAGGAAAAGAACTTCATAATGGAAGTATTTTAGCCTGTGACACTAAGATGTGTAAACTTAGAACTTTATGCGGCTGACTGATTGCCTATTACTTTATTTTTTGCATAAATCATCACTTTGATATTTTTCCTTTCAGAATTTTCGGAGTCATTACTTGAGATGGGGAACTGTCTACTGGACAAAACTGCATTAGATGATGGTGGGGAAAGTGGTAAGAGAACTGGTTCTCAGTGCGTATAGAAGTTGCTTGAGAGTTTGGGAGCAATAGGAAACAATGGTGTTGCAATTATGACTTGGTGAAATTTTACTAAATACCAATTTATTAACCTTTGTCCAGTTATGAAATTACATTTGCTGAGTCCTCTCCGTTGGCTTTGCTTTATGGAATGATAAAACACCTTATTTTGGCAACTAGATGATATTTTTTCTTTACATCACAATGTTAGCTCACAGTTATTACATCTAATTGGTGGAAAATCACAGTTCCAGAGGCATGGTTATGATTTTTGAGGGACATATATAGATAAAGGACTAACACTATTTATTATGCATATATATACTCTCTTTTTTCCTCTTTTTGAGAGAACAAGTTGCACAATTTTACACTTAACTCGTATCTGAATGTTGGAAGAAAATAAATTCGAAATGACACGCTCAGCTCTTTGGGCTGGCCAGTATTAAAATGTGTTAGAACTTAAATGAGAGGGGATGGGGCAGTAATGCATATCTAACTTGATGTCACCAGACTGGACCCCATCTTGTCTTCAATTTATTATGATTCTATTGTTATGGACATTATTCTTCATAAAACTGTATTTGTCTGATGTGAATGTAGTTACTGGTCGATATGCCATTATCAGACTGTTGAAACTGTATCAAATTATAAATGTGGTTACAGGCGCTAGAATTAAATGCTGATTATTTCAGATTTAGAATTTCGGGACTGATCAGTTAATGTTAGTGGAGGATTTGGGCTGGACTATAGTACGGTGTTTTACTTTGTTGCTCCTGTTTTATTACCTAGGCTTTGTTTTGACTGATTGATTCTGGTGTAAAACCTTTCATGCCAGAACCTTCGCTGCCATTTCATTGTGGCATTCAGAATATTTTCATTTTCTCAAATTTTTTTATTGCTGACTTTCTTGGCTTTTAATTTTCTGCCCATTTCTTATATACTACATGTCAAAATATCTGACTGATAAGAATAAAGATATTTGTAATTCTGCATAATTAGAACTGCAATTTCTAGCCTTATTCGAAGCATAATCAATTTTGTTGCTAACTTAGTGTACATTTAACTTCCTAAGATGCTGAATCAAGCATTTATGTTTCTCTTGTTCTTTGCTTCATGAATTTCCTTTTTAATTATTTTGCTTGAATCTCCTTTTGTCAGAATATATTTGTTTTTAATTTGTATACATGAGTGCCCTTAGTTACCTTTTATTGCTAAAAGTTTTTAAGCATAGTTAAGCACGACTTTTTATTTCCCTATTGAACAGGCAGAGCATTATTAATGCTGGGAAGGGTGCAGCTTGAGCTCCACAAACTTGTTGATTGCTATGTTAGTGCCTATTGCATACTGCTCTAGTATTACCTATAAACTTGAGAAAGTGGTTTTGACTTGCTATTCTCTATATTTCAGCGGTCTCATATTATGTTGACAATTACAAACCCATCGGAGTCTCTTCTCACCGAGCTAAGAAAAGTGGAGGTTTGTATATCAATTACCAGTCTATTTTATATGTCTGTGCTTTCCTCTAAATAACTCTGCTTGTTTGGGAGAAATTATAATGAGACTATACTGAAGCGGAGTAGTGGGTCATCAAAATGTGAGGAATGTGGGGTTAAAATTAATATTTGACTTTAACGTCAATTTATAAGGAGATAATAAATTTTAACCTAACATGCACTGATTAAGTTCTGGGTGATACCTTCCCACGCATATGTAGTGGGAGGAGAATAAGGTATGTAGACATGAGAGAAGTGCAATTTGCAGACCCAGCAATGTACACTCTTTGTTTTTTTTTTTTTTTTTGTTTTTAATCTAATTATTAAAATTGGTTTGGATGGAAAGCTTGTAGTAAATTAATTATTGGCATGTTTTGACAATATCTTGAAGTACAAGTATGTATTAGCAAATGGAAACAGATTGCACGCGAGGAGCTAAAATTGATACTTCAAGGAGTTGGTGGGAATAAGATAATAAAAATTTACAAATAGACCCAGCATGAAATGTTTTATACCGGGTGAATTTGTCTGTAAATGCTGAACTCAATTATAAACTTTAAATGACTACTACTTTCATATCGTCCATGCATAGTTCTTTATATACCATTGGATGCTGTAAACTTGTTGTGCAATATGTATCCCCAGGTAAATTATTCTGTAATCAATAGATCCTTCCCTGACACGGCATTACGTGAGGGAATAAAGCTGAAAAAGTCCCTATAGTCCACCTGCTCTTTGTCAGAATTTCCCTGGGAAATGTGTTGTCTACAAGGTTGCGATTAAACACTTAATATTGTTGCCTCTAAATAACATGAATCTTTTTGGTCTTTTTGTGCCGTATCATGATTCATACACTTCTTCCCCCTTCGTAGCACTTCTGTCCCATGCATACTTAGTGGTATTATTTTTTAAACTGATGCAGGAAATGAAATTGCAATGCGATGAGAAAAGGTATAAACTTATTCATATATTTATGCAGAATATTTTCCAGTGTATCAAACATTTTCTGATCACATCTTTGATATGCAGAGAGATGCTTGAACACATGGTGACACAATATAGAGAAAAAGGAAAGTCAAGACTTGGAAAAGGGGAGAATTTTACATCACAGCAATTGCAAGCAGTTCGTGAAGAATATGATGAGGCAACAAGGCTTTGTGTTTTCCGTGTAGAATCACTGAAGCAAGGGCAATGCCGGAGTCTATTAACGCAAGCAGCTCGTCACCATACAGCGCAGGTACTATTGTATTCCTATGTATTAAATGATATACTCGTTTCATTTTTTTACCTGTCGAGTGCTTATCTATTTAATTCTTTTCATTTATTTCCTGAGAACAGTTAAATTTCTTTCGGAAAGCACTCCTCTCTCTCGAAACTGCTGATCAACACATTAAAGCTGTTGCAGAAATGCAACACATTGATTGCCAGCTTCATGGACTGGATGGTGGTGACGATGCCGACAATGAAGGGAATAGATTTAAGATTAATTATGATGGAGAATTAAGTATCAATTACAGACAAAATAAGCAGGAGATAGACAATGTTTCCACTTTAGGAAACTCCACTGAGGTGAGCTTAATCATCTAGGCAAGAATCTAGCCTTTTCAGCTTGTTTGTTAAAGCAACGAGACTATTCGTTCCACTTAAAAGAGTAACTCTTATTTTTATTGCTAGATCATATTACTCTTTGCTCCCTAAGTTCTTTTTCATAATGGAGCTGCCATCAATTAGTGATCGTTAGTTTTCTCTAATATTTACATTTTCTTTAACATATAGCCCCTGTTTGGTACCCATTCTCATCTCATTCTCGTTCTCATTTTTTTCCTTCCTTCATTTCAACCATACATTCTCCCAATAAAATATTATTACACACAAATCTAAAATTTTTCATAACTTTCCCACCACACATTCTCCCATCAATCACTATTCCAAAAATTTTATTCTCCAAAAAATGGGTATCAAACACCCTCATAGGGAATGTTTTTACTTGGCTCTTGTTTGGTTTAGCTAAAGAAGATTTTTAATGGATTTTGATAAAAGTTGATGAAATGTGGGATTGAAAAGTTGATAAGAGTTGTGGATTGGTTGAAAATGAGTTCGACGAAAAATGAGTTTTAGAAAATGGAGCCAAATATAGGGGCTTAATTGTGTTTCAGATGCTAGGTCATCTGTAAGAGCATAAGATATGTAGAACCCGGGGTAGTATATTTCATGATTGCTGTCATTAGATCTCTAACAGTAAACAGTTTTATCCATTCTGGAAATATCTAAAAGATCTGTAGCAAGAAATGAACGTTCTCTATGTTTCTAAGCCACATAATTTTCGAGATCTCTTTGCTCTTTAAAATTGTATATAATATGGTATAGACTGTGTAAGTATCATCTTTGAATGACCAAGGGTTGCCACTACTTTTTATCACGCGTATTGACCTCTACAATTGGCCAAAAATCAAAATTTACCCCCTTCCATTGTCGTAAAAGGCAAACCACACATTTTATGAAGAAATTTATTGAATGCACATCAAAGTATTTTGCATTTTAAGTGAAACTTTCTGTGTGTCTAGAGCACTATTGCCCCTTTGGGGAGACAAGTTGGGGTACTTAGACTATGAACCACCAGGTTTCCCGCAGTTGTCAAACTTTGAAGTGATATATTCCCTAATTTGTGGCTGTTTATCAGTATCTTGTGGCTTCTGGAACTTATATCATATAATTCTTGCAGATGAATCTTGTCAAAAGACAAGGAGAGCGAATTACCAGTCGGCAATCTCGAGCAGGCAGTCATTCTGCTCCAATATTTGAAGAGAAGCTTGATCGCTCTGAAAAAATTGGAGAAACACTGACATCTGTGCAGAAACAAAACACACATGTTCTACAGACTCCTTCTGAAGCAAAGAGTTCAAGTTCCGGAACTAGTAGTTCTACCGTCCTGTCAAGTAATACAAGCTTTGATGGAAGACCCAAAATTCCTTGGAATACATCCCCACTTGACACTGAGAAGCACATGAAATTTACAGATGATAATATGTTTGCACACAATTCCCCCAAGGCCCAAATAGCAGTCAAAGAAAACAACAGCCTCTTTGTCCCACTACCCCCTCCATTGGCTGAGGGAGTTGCACTCCCACAATGGGATTCACATACTGGGTTTGATACTCAAAAAATCAAAAGGCATGCTTTCTCCGGTCCATTAGCAAGTAAACAATCATCTAATAAGCATATTTTATCTACTAGCGGACCAATTGGCAATAATGAGCTACCTCAACAAACTTCGGGATTACTTTCTCGTGTACTTGCCAGCCATCAGCCTTCATCTCTGATTGTACCTTCAAGTGCTTCATCTCCCCTTATATCTTCTCCCAAAATAAGCGAACTTCATGAGCTACCTAAGCCTCCTGGTTCTTTAGTCCATAAGCCGAGTGGTGTACCTGGGTACTCTGCCCCCCTGGTCAGCAGAAATCGAGCAGTATCTCCAACAAACAGGAATCCTTTGTTGGTGTCAAAAGTTGCATCTCCACTTCCACTTCCTCCCATAATTTTTTCTCGAAGTTTATCCATACCTGCCAGTAGTCAGAAGGAAATCCCCTTACATGCAGGCAAGATACTGGAATCTTCTGAAATTAAAGATGAGACTGAAACAGTGCATTCTCCTCCATTAACCCCCATCTCTTTATCAAATATGGCATCCTGAGATTCTGTTGAGATAAGAGGTAAATTAAATATCATATCTTTAGCAGTTAGCTGTTCTAATAGATATACTGTATATACATCAGTTGGTTTTCTAGATATATTATGATTTGTTGACGACGCTATTACCTATTTTTAGTTTTCCTTTTTTTTTCTAATTCTTTTTGTTAAATCCATTGATTGATAAATATGGCACAACACAAATTCCTTCGACCCAGTATTAATCTACCATAGTGGGTGCTTTGTGTCTCAATCATGGTTTTTTCACGTATTCTATTTTCCTTCCAAGATTAAGGTGCCAATGGGGTTTTTATTTACTTATTTTGTGGGGTTGAGAGAGGGAGAGAGGAAGGCAATGTTGCCACGTGCTGCGTAGTGATGCCTTAAACTTCAAATGTTACCCTAGGTTTTGGTCCAATCCATAGGATTGTCTATTGTGCATTGTTGCCTTGCAAACAGAAAGTAAACCTGAGATGACCAACAGAGGAAAAAATGAGCATACGACCCATTCTTAGACGAATAAACTTCAGAGACGCCGTCCTCATTTTATTTCTGATTCAAAATCTGAACTTCTGTGGATGCAGGTGGGAGCTGAGTGTTGATGATGAATGGTTGCATATATTTGGATTCTGGAAGGCGTTGGGTTATTCACAGCTTTTTTCCCGGAGCAAAGGTCTGTAAATATGACCATTAATGTATTATTGTAATTCATTTTTGTTTTGTCAACTCACTGTTTTGCGCTTGGATGTCTTGTAATTTTGTGTGCGCCCAAGGCTTGGATATTGTTAGAAGAATTTCCAAGAATGAATCTTGATACTGTTTCACTACTGTCCAATTTCTGGCACTGACTATAAATGTTTTGCAGTTCAATTTTGAATGTGAACTATATTTTGCTCTATGCATGTTTGGGTTGTAAAATGGACAGTGTAGGTTAGGTGTCGTTTACGTTCACTTCTGCATGCTTTATTGAACTGTCTGTCCATCCTAGGAAAAGAGAATGTCTTTAGGGCATGTTGATAGGCCTTTTTTCCATGAAAAATGGAAATTCGATTTTCCACATTTGCCATATTTAATAGCCAAAATTTTCTATGGAAAATATTTTCCTCCCACCCTCCACGTCACCACCTTTTTCCATGTTTTTATTGAATTGGTTCCCACCACTTTAGTGGGGAAATGGTTTCCAGTATTATTATTATTTTATTTTATTTTATTTTTTTTGCATTGAAAACAAATTTTATGGACAATTGTAAAAAAAAAAAAATTTCTTTTAATGGACGTTTTCCTTGGAAAACAAAGATAAACGAACACCAAAAGATCCAAAATTTCAACATTTTTCAGGTGAAAAATTATACCAATTAAAAACAATTAATTGACAATTCGCGGGAAAACAATTCTAGGCAAATCAATTTACTGTAATTCATTTTCTTTCCACTCAAATTTCACTCTTGCAATCAAACGGATTCTTTGGGGAAAATCGTAAATACCTTATAAGAAAATAATTTTTTTTTTAATTACTGCAAGCTGATATATATATATGCCTAATATACTGTTTATTATTTCATCCGTCTCTTTTATATATGTTAGTTTTGTTTTTCATACGGATTAAGAAATTTTATTTAAT
>CAIGRK010341632.1:0-16317 GCA_903798315.1 Fraxinus greggii | reverse complement strand
AGTGAGAAAATGTATGGTTGGTTGAGTGGAAAATTGGAGAAAGATGAATGGCTGTGAGTGGGGAGAAAGTTGGAGGGAGACGGCGGAAAAAAAAAAGGAATTTTAACGACGATAGAAAATGACGACACATGTTCCGTCCTTGTATTGACTCTTTTTTTTTATGGTGATATGTGAACTGTCAAGTCTCTTCAACTCTTTCATCACAAAAACGTGAATATTATCCCTAATTTTTCTATTCTTCCTTAAAAATCACGAATCGCACGGCCCCACTTCTCACCAACCATCATTCCACCCCCAATCAACCATCTCAGCCTTTACATACAAGAATTATACCCGTTGAGGGTAACAGTGAGATGAAATTACTGTTATGAAGACGATGGCAGCAGTATCTACAGTGAGTTCAAATGGAGGCAATGTTTGGAGAGCACATATGGCGATGGCCATGGTGCAGGTGTTCAATGGAGGTTACCATGTTATCACCAAAGTTGCACTTAATGTGGGGGTGAATCAGCTTGTTTTCTGTGTCTTCCGCGACCTCCTTGCGCTCTCGATTCTCGCTCCTGTTGCGTATGTACGCGAAAAGTCAGTCCCACAGTCCCCTCTTACGGGTGTGTGCGTGTCAAGATCTCTGTGTTTATACATATATATCTGTTTATGTCTATATAAATTTGGCTATTCCTATATGGTGATAGTTCTTGGCATTAATTATTTCATGACCAATAATTTAGGGCCAGCTACCATCACAAATATCGGTCAATTTTACCAAATTTAAGTGTGTTTTTTCTAAAGACTCTAATTCAAGTGTTCATGTTACGTTCTTGATCCTGAAAGTGCGAAAACCTGCAAGCAACAGTCTGTGTTGAGATCGACAACTGAGACAGGGGTGGCGGATTTCACTCCTACAATCAAGTTAGTTATGGTTCCAAGGAGAATATGAAATAATTTCAGTAAGTTGAATTATTCGTTTTTTGTGCATACTAATTAAATTGGGGGGTGGGGTTAGTGTAGGTGTAGCATGACTGGCACCGTCTGCAATCTACACGCTAGATTAGGTGTGGCATCTTCTAACTTTCTAAATGGACCATTCCCTGTGTTGATTATCTGACTTGATTCAGTTGCATGTCACTATGTCAGCAATTCCAGGTAGAGCTGTGTTGGTCTCTGAAGGAACTTAGTGCGTTGGCATTGTGCTGACTACTGCAGCTGTACCAAGTTCTTCTTTCTTGATCTGGGATGAGTGATACTTACAACGAGTTCATCTTACGAGTTCATCTTAATCCTATTAATAATATGTTTACTTAATTTAATCAATTCTTCAGTATGCAATTTAGCCCTTGTTTGGTTGCCATTCTTTCCAAGAAAAAGAGTTTTGAATAGTGTTATTTTAGGAGATTGTGCGGTTAAAAAGTGGGAAAAATTTTGGGTTTATGTACATAATATTTTATTGTTTGAATGTGTGGTTGAAAATGAGTACGTAGAAAAAAGAGTTTTAAAAGTATGAGAATCAAACAAGTGCTAAGAATAATGAATAATGGGTACCTTGAAAGAGGACATTGAGAAAAATTGTATTAATCATATATTCTCTATAGGATTCTTCTAAAATATACTAAAACTACCCATCAATATCAATTGATATTCCGAATTCGCAATTTAGAGATTAAATACTACCAACTTCTTAGATTATATATTGACGTCCCAACGTTCCTTTAGTCATAAATTTAACCAAATGTCTCTATATTTGAAATCCCATTTATATAAATGTGTTTCATGTTTGTTGAATAGGAATCTATCTATAAGAATTTCCAATGCACTTGGATTTTATGACCACTCCCAATAAAATACCTCACATGAATATCATATCGAAATATCATGGTATATATTGAGAATTTACATTTCCACGATCATATAAAAACTAATTGTCTAAATTATCAAAGATATTGAACAACTCCTATATAGTAAAAGGCAGAAACGTATTTATTAGATGCATTGCCTTTTGTGGTACTGAGTATTGGATTATTGAATAACTAAATGTCCATAAGATGGAGTGGAATGAGGATGCTAAGATTGATTTATAGCCATGCTAGAACTATAAGATAAGAAATGAGATTACACGCCAACAAGTAGAGGTGACATCGATTGAGGGTAAACTAAGGGCAAACGACTTAGGTTGTAACATATCTTTCATAGGTGTGAAAAGATTTATTTCACAAGAATGAGTGATCTTAGTGGAACTTGTTAGAAGAGGGACATCTAGACTAAAACAAATATGGTCTCTTCTTGTGGCTGTGAAAGATCTGCTTATATTGGGTAGTCTAGTAGATGGAGTGACACACCAAACAGGTGGCAAAAATAAGGCCTGTATGACATTGAACAACAATATGATTGGACTTTTTAACGTGTCAAAATAATAGATATTATAATTCCAATTTGTTATTTTTTCACCATTAATTACGAACATAAATATAGTCGATGGGAGGAAATCAATCTTAGTTATTGTAGTTTAAAGAAAGTATTTATCTCCAGGCGCTGTTCAATGTGTTCTATATGCTAGAAGCTTACAAAATCTCATTTTACTGGCTTATGAATCTGTCTATGCAATCTCTCTCTGGACATTTAAATTATCAAATTAATAATGTAGCAAGTCACTTACAAAGATATTAGAAAAATAAATCTCATTCTGAAGTTAGGTTATTACACGAGGCAGTAACTAATTTCCAGGCTCATTCCTAACAAATTGTTCATTTCTAAAATTTCTTTAGCTGTATTTTACGTGGTGTTATAAATAGTGCATCACTTACTAATCTTCTATGTCTTATTTTGCAGAAGACTAAGACTGCCTCTAAATAGACGCCTTGTTATGACATTCTTTTTTCTTGGTTTGACTGGGTAAGTTTAGCGTCTCCAATGTTTTTTATGCTTATAATTTCGTGTACTGCAGTACTACTGATTTTATTCATCTTTTTCCTTTTCACTGGTAATTGAATAGGATTTTTGGAAACCAACTTTTGTTTCTTATTGGTCTGGGCTACACAAATCCAAGTTATGCTGCAGCCATTCAGCCTGCTATTCCAGTCTTTACATTTGTATTAGCTGTGATAATGGGGTCAGTCTACTCTACTTATGCTGCTTTGTCTCCCTCTCATGCATACTCTGTATTATCTCATCCCGCCCTCCTGGGTGTATGCTTGTTGTGTGTTTGGGCGTGCGCCTTTACAAATATGAGAGTCGGATTCATATCCATTTCCTTTATGTGTGTATATATGATCCTTATATATTGTCACTGTTCATGGTCACATTTCTTTATTCTTTATGCAGTACAGAAACAGTGAATTTGCGAAGAACTGAAGGCCAAGCTAAGTTAGGAGGTACTATTGTGTGTATTTGTGGTGCCATTCTAATGGCTATGTTCCGTGGTCCTGCCGTGTTTGGATATAAGGAATCAGAATTTGCAGCTCAAAGTGAAATAAGTGCCAAGGGTCAGCCTGAGCCTGTTGGATGGTTCTTGTCTAGTTTTCTGGAATTGGGGATTGATAATTGGAACCTTGGTGTTTTATGCTTAATTGGGAATTGCATGTGCATGGCAACTTATCTAGCCATTCAGGTATGAATAGTTAGTTGAGTTGAAATTCAACTAGCTTCTTACCTTTTCAGTTTGGGTAGAGCTTTCTTGAGTGTGAAGGTTAACAGTCACACTATCGTTTCATATTTTTAATGAACGATGGTTTTTACAGGCACGCGTTAATTCAGTCAATTTTGGTGGTCTGAAAATAATTTTTGATTTATTGGTTAACCTATTTGGTCTACCCTATTTCCTGTTTCTAAGGATTCGTTTTGTTTTTAAGATGTTACACCATATATCAACAGTTATTATTTCTTCACGTTATTGCCTTCCACAGGCCATGGCTTTCAATTGTGTGAGGTTACTTTTCTTGTTGCTATCTTTGTCTTCTCCGGAGTTGATTAAACAATTTCATAAACGTCACAGTAGCTCTCATTTAATACACTTTCACATACATCAGAATTTCTCTCAATTTCTATGCATTTACATTTTCAGAAATTTCTTTTTAGCACCATATACTTTTGAGTTTCAAATGATTGTTGATTCTCTAAACCCAAATTTGGAAATTGCATGTCTGGTTTACCATATTCTGGCTGTGATTTTAGTAGTGTATTGGAATTTACTTCTGAAAAAAGTTCAGAAACTCTAATATTCTTCATGAAAATATGGGTCTGCCACTTTGTTTTGGTGTTATATATATATATATATATATATATATATTTCTTTTTGTAGTTTGTAGAGCTTTTACCTTCCCTTCCTACATATGTTTCAGGCTCCAGTTCTAGCCCAGTATCCTGCAAGCATATCAGTGACAGCATATTCATACTTCTTTGGTGTATTCTTTATGGTGGTAACTGCATTCTTTATGACGAATGAGTCCACTGACTGGAATTTGACACAATCTGAGGCTTTTGCAGTGTCCTATGCTGTAAGTTACTTACATTTCTTTTATATTTCCATACTGTGGCTAGAAAACCAAGGGAGTTTACTACAAAGTTTTTTGCTATTTTTCTGAAACAGAAACTACTTAATTTGTTAAAGAAGAACAAATAGAGGTGTTGAGTGTTAAACCGCTAAAGAACAAAATTACGCAATCACTGTAGTGGAAAGGAGGATGTTACAAATATATAAAACCAAATAACTTAAGAAATAAGAATATATGTTCACGAATTTAGACATGTTAGTTGGTTTGAACGTAAATTAAGGTGGATGATATGACAAGTAGAAAGGGTAAGCAGTATCTGATAGCTTCTTGAAAATATTAAGCAATAGCTGGCAATCCGAACATAAGGCTGTCATATCAGTACGAGTTAAAAAGATTATGTGGCGCGAATGTTTGATCATAATTATCTAGAAGCTTTCTGGTTGTAAATCTAAAACAATCTTAAAATTCTTATATATATATATATATAGGCTTTTTAAAATTTAAAATTAAAATGAAGAATTAGAGATTCAAGGATCATTGCTGTCATTCGTCTTACTAAATTACTCCGTTGAATTATTTATTTCAATACAAAAGGTGAGATAACAATAATTCTTTATTTATGGAAATATTTTTACGTACCTGTGTTTTCCTTTTGAAGCTTCAAATCATATTCAGGTATCCATACAAGTTAATTTCATTCTCCCGTTCAGATGGCTCGAGAGAGAAATTTTCCCCATTGACAAAATTGTTATTTTCCCCTTCCGTTAGTACTATATCTCACTTGGAGAGATGAATTTGATCTTTTTCTCAGTTTCATTTCATTCAATTAATCACAAGTATATAACTTGATGCTGGCTGAAATTTTGAATATATTCTGTTTGAGGGGTCTAGAAAAGTTAATTTGGGGTTGTAATGGTGGAAGGTGGTGATGGGGTTGAGTGTACAAGGAGAACATTTGGAGGTGATTCTGGAATATTGGGGGTATATGGAACAACTTACTTAGTGGGTGTTTGGCGGGAATTAAAATTAGAGTTTTAGTAAATTGTGATAGAAGTTTTTGAAATGTGTGGTTGAAAAGTTGTGGGACCCAAGAAAGATGTTAATATTGATTGTTGGACTTTGACTTTGATTAAAATATGATTTTAATCCGAAACAAACACGGCATTAGTTTTTGCATTGGGTGGTAGATGTTGAAACAAGGTCCCTGTTTGATTTAGCTAAAAAAGTTGAAAAAAGTTTTATTCGAAGTTAACAATTAATTTAAACAATACATTTCATGGATCCCACAACTTTTATTAACTTTATTTTCAATCATATATTTCATCAACTTTTATCAAAATCTACTAAAAATCTGATGTTTAACTAAATCAAACAGGGGCAAGGTGAGTGAACGGAGATTTTGGAGTGTTAATATAAGCTCCCCATATTTTAAAATTAGCATATCCTTGCTTGATCAAGACTTTTTGCTCCTTACTCTGTTTTTTTTTTTGTTAGTGATTTTGTATTAGTAATTTTATACTGAAATAGACTTCTTGTTTGGACCACCGAGGGAAAGGGGAAAAAAATAACTATCACATGAATTGTCATTGAGCTTGAAGTTTTGTTCTGATAGTAAAGTAATTTCTACCCAATCTTTAGTTATTTCTTTTCCGTAAATTTTTAGTGATATGGAAACACTTAATAGAGCAAGAAGAGGGAGGAGTAGCCCAAAACTAAGTAGTTGCCAAGGACCTAATTGCTTTATATCTCCCAGTAGATTTAGCAACACAATAAAACAAAATAGGGAAGAAGGATTCATGTTCCCCCAATCAACTTTATTGGAAATAAGACTTAGTTTGGTGTTGCTTTTGTATTTGAATATCTATGGCAGTCAAGCGTGCTAACACATAATTTATTGATGAAAATGCTCTTTTTTTTCTCTAGAGTTTCTCGGTGTTGCATGTTTGTGTGTTGATTATCTCATCTAAAACCTTAAGATGTTAGAGCAGAGCCACGTGTATTCAATAAAATCTTGTCCTTGACAGTATGGTCTCTCGGCTCTCCTGCTAGTTAGCATTTTAGTGTTCCTCTTTTATGCTCGGTATTTGGATTTATAGCATTGAAGGAGACGATCTGACGGTGTTTCAAAGTGTGGGCACTAGATCCTTGGTGCTTATTGTACCACATCTGGTTTGAGAAAATATTAAACATATTTGGAACCAATATTTTTCTTTATTTTCAATTTTCAAATTTTGCGTATGATCTCATTTGGTGATCGGAGCTCCTTCAAAAGCACCTGTTAGAGTTGATAAATGATTTGATATTTACTTCCCCTGGTGTTCAATTATGTGAATTAATTAAGCACCCACTGCTTTATAAATTTTCCTTACAGGGAATTGTAGCATCTGCTCTGAACTATGGGCTTTTGACATGGTCAAATAAGATTCTTGGCCCTGCCTTGGTTGCTTTGTATATGCCTCTTCAACCTGTTTTGTCCGCGTTCCTATCAAGAATTTTCCTTGGAAGCCCTATTTACTTGGGAAGGTATACTCTCTTAAGACTTTCCTATTCATTTTTGGTATTAGGTGCTAATCAATTCATTTAAGCAATGTTATCATGCACCTATACTGTGTAACCCTCTGCTCTTCCATGTTCAACAGTTTATTCGTTCTATCTTGTCATTTTATGGGGCCATTTATTAACTTATTCTTGTGAACAGCATTTTGGGAGGACTTCTAATTATATCTGGACTGTATTTGGTTACTTGGGCATCCAATAGAGAGAAACAGGCAGCTGGAATTCTTCCTCATGCAACTCGGCCATCAGAACAGTTTACTAATAAGGATTCGTCTCTCAACAAGATCCCATACCAGATGGGACACATTTTCTCAGGTCCTTCGACTTCAATACCAAAGATTATAGATTAACTAGATGTCACTAAGAGGTTTTCTCGACTTTTATTACAGTGACCTCAAATTTATGTAAGAACATGTATATGTATGTGTTATATCAAGGCCTTGAAGTTTCTCATCTCTCTTACAGTGTTTGAAAATTCCGTGTTATTCTTGTACCTTTCTTTGGGCACGTAAGATTGCAGGTTGCAGGAACACCATAAGGACATGTTTGGTTCACTGGATTGGTTCCTGTAAGGATATCTTTATTCCAATCCGTTGTTTGGTGCAATGAGAGATGCTACATGTGCACCTTTGTTTACACCCTTGTTGACAATTTTCCATTGATTACACCCTTGTTTACATAATGCTGAGTTGGCAAGGTGTAAACAAGTGTACAAGTGGCTTTACACTTGGTGCAATAGTACCTGATTAAATTAATCTGTGTAGCTTATCCAGTCGAAGCCATTAGTCTTTATTTTGAAGTTCTTTCATCAGATTCACTCCTCTCGTTCTTCCATCCAACAAACACGCTTCTCCTTGCCAAGGGTATTCTTATTATCCATTTTCAGCATAATTTGTCATTTTTATTAAACTACAAAAATGGTTTAGGCCAAGGTTTCTTAAGATAAATATTTTCTTTCAAATGTTAACCCTTTCTTTCATATTTCCCGATACCCTGATTAAGTTGACGCACCTTATGCTTTCATCACTAGCGTGCCTATACAGTTACTATTATGCAAATATGCTGCTAGTGAGAGTCAAAATTATGATTAAACCAATAGAATGAACTTTGAAATGATGAATTGCATAAAATGAGAGACAGTACTGATACAAGAATTTGAACTTATTAGTCCTCAGTTTTCACTTCGACTCCCTCATAATTAGCATTCTTCTCAGAAGATAGTTCTGTCTTATCCTCTACTGTGCTCTTCTGTTGCAGCTCCTCCTTTAATCTTCTTATATCGTCTTCTTTTTCTTCAAGCTTCTCTTGCAAGATAACCACCTGTCATAATCATAATTAGAAAACAACTATCGACAAGCTGAGATTGTACTAGACTAGATAATAAACAAGATTCCAGCTACTTTTTCTTTCTAAATATTTTCACCTTACCAAATATGTCAATGATTTTGGTGACTTGGCTTCAGTGCCCAGAATTTCGTAACTAAAGTATTTCATGACGGTGTACAGTATTGCAGTAAAAGGTGAGCTCAATAATGAGAATATGCACTCGGCTAATAAGTTACTTGAAGGAACAATAAACAAGAAAAATCACAAATGGCCAGGACTATGTTTTTGATTCGGGCATTGGTGTGCACCTAAGCACTGGTACGTGCCCGGTGTCTCCCCAAAAAGCATAAAATTGAACTTGAGAACTTGAACATGTAAGCATTATATATGCTTTCAAATTTAAGTGGCATTTCAAACCCAAGGGGATCAGATTCTAATTTTTATTCAGAAAAATAATAATAATTGTGCAAAAGCTGTTTGAGATATAAACAAATCTAAATGAACAACTTGATATTTGATAGTTAAATGATTGAACAACTTGATATTTGATAGTTAAATGATTGATTTTGATGCAAGGAGTTCATGGGACTCGAGAATTGTATACTGCCTTTAGTTTAGGTTCCATAGTTCATTCTGTAGGTTTATTTTAAAATTCTCCTCTATCTTTCAAACAAAAAGGATTCAAGATTAATCCAGCTCCCCAGATATGCCGGGGTAGCATGCAAATATGTATAAAATACTGACAAATTATGGAGATGCAGCTATGAGAATACCATTTCATTTGATATTTCCGCATCGTTGGCCAGTCCTTCCACTTGCTTGCACAATCCTGGAAACGCAATTGAATAATGTAGTGAAGAAAAGGAAGTCTTTGTAGCTTAAGTTTGGAGATGGCTCTTGATAAAGCAGACTCGACAAACAGGATTGTGTAGCCAACCACTAGTAAGTAATAGATAAGACTTTTTTAATTGAGCAAATGCATGATGCTAATAAATATGCTTCTAATGTATGGTGCACAAAATGATGAGATTCAACTGACACCATAAGAATGCTTATAGCATTATGACAACACTAACCTTCAAATAGACTTTTGAGTTCAGCATTCTGAGATTTTTGCAGGGCAAGTTTCATAGCTAGCTCATGCATCTACCAGAATCAAACAAAAAGAGCATCAATCAGTATGACAAAATTTAGATGTCATTCTACAAAGGAATTGCACAGTTACATCTACGCATCTGACAAAATTGTGGGCTTCAATCCATATCTAATTTTTAGCATTAGTAGTAGTGGTAATCAAAATTATGTGACTTAACTCCATTGTGTTGTGACTGTGTGCAATCTCATTACTAAATACGTTGTGTAAGATGAGATGCGATCTCAAAATGAGTTGCCAGTACCTTTCCTTCGTTGGCTTGGTTACCAATCTCGTCATTTTCTTCTTGCAGAGTCCTGCATTTTGCCATTAACATCTTCCCCATTTTACTTTGTGGGGTGAAATTTACTGCAGCAATATTATCTTGCAACTCTTTTACTTTTTTATCCTTCTCCTCCACCAAATTCTGGCATATGTTCGAAAGTAGTCAGCTTAAAAAAAAGGTTTGCATTTTTTGCAGCATGCTAAACATGTCAAAAAGATCCTAAAAGAATTCGTTAGAGAATTATCAATAAAGCAAAGAAATGTCCATAATGGTGGAACTCCACTTGGCACTCAAATAGAAGTGGTGAATCCGGCAACCTAACGGGAGAGAAAATGGGGTTAACGAATAGTTATCAAAAGTAAGTGAAACAAAATCAGTCTGCCTGCTTCACCACTGAGAATCATACTACAATTGCTGAGAAATATCAGTGTAGCAACAACAAGTGTGACCCTTCACAGTTAGATTGTTGATGAAGAAGCAGTCAATTAAATTTGGATATTGCTCGTCTTAGTATACTGTATCTTTTCAGTGAGAGCCTCAATAATTATGCCAGATAAAAATTAGTTATCCAATCTTAGAGAAAGAGCATGTTTGGGAAAGCTTAAAAAGATCACTTACAAATAAAATAAGTTTTAATACAGTTAATATATTTAAAATTGGAATAAATTACTTGTTTTGACACACAGATGTAAGGGTTACTTTCAAATAAGTAACTTTTCTTTTTGAATAGAAGTGAGGAAGAAGTAATTTACCAAAGATGTTTGGAAATAATAACTTATTTTTAAGCTTATCCAAAAATACTGTGTACTTCTCTTTTCAATTGTTTAGACCACACTACCACGACTTGGCATATATATATCATTCCCGTGGCCTACCTTATCAGGAGTCTCAGGTGTAACTTATGCTGTACTATCAGCAATGCCAAATGATTCAATTTCAAATTTACAAGAGACTATCCTCGCTTTGATTGACAGCAAAGAGAACTGTCTTACTTCAAAGTACCCAATACACGATTAGGTTGGTTCACGAACTACACCAATTTTTAATTTGCACAATCTCCAACACTCCACAGTTTAAGCATCAAATTGTTATCAAAAAACTCCTTACACGTAAGCAAAAATTGACTATTGCAGCATTATAATTAAAAGAATAATTCCTAATTATTCATCAAGAAATATAACTGCACAAAAAACTTTAGCTTACAAGTACATTATACATTAAAATATGTTTTAGCAGAGACCATTCTAAATGAACTGAAAGACAAACCTACAAGGCACTCCATAAAACTAAAGCAATTAGAAATTATCCACATCAGAAATATTATATGTTAAGTGAAACGTCCTTCAGATTCATTAGAATAGGAAGTCATATTTCAATAGAATTGGAAGTCTAAAAGAATACCTTCAATCGTGTGAACTCTTCGTGGATTGCTGAGTCTAGTAGTAATCTCCTTGCCTGTCACGTTTACTACAAGTTAAATATTAACAAAGAAGAAGAAAAGAACGGAATCCAAAGGCACATTGCTCTTCATCTATAGGATCAGCTTTTAAATCAAAAGATTCTTCAAAATTCATTCTATTTGGTTTCAGTTCCACATGTATAAGGGGTTGATAACACAGAATTCCGATTAGTTCTACTGTTTCCACTAGAAATACAAGTTTCTAAACTATTTTCTTCTGACAATTTTTCCTTTTCCATTTTTTCCCCTGCCCATATAACATCTTTAAGTTGCCACATCTTAAAAGGATAAGTTCATGGCTTCATACACACAAAAGAAAATTATACTGACCACTCGTACAATCTTCTTCATCGTGGATTAACTTCCATAGAACCTACATAATCATTGAGATTATGGTACTGAACGAACAAAATAAACAACATTACATAGGTCAAGTTGACGATTTCATAGCACTTTTCTATGGATTCGATTTGTAGCATCTTTGTCGTAGGTCTTAATAAAACCAGTTATAATCCTTAAAGATTAGAAAATGGAAATTATTATAAAGTAGAAATTCTGATTAATCTCGAAATTACTTCTTTTTGTACAATTTTCATTGAGATGGAGGCAGGGCTTCCAATTAATATAGATAAAAGTCATGTCAAAATCAAAAAGAATGAGAAGTAGAAGAAAGAACATAATAAACTTCGACAGAAAATGAAATCAATGGTTGTACAGAAGTTAATCCACACAAAACAAACACGTTCATACTTGCGAGAAACTTAAGTTCACATCTCAAATCTCAAACCGCAGACTGTATCCTATTTTTGTTTTCTGTAAGAGTGAAAATCATGCACTGAAATGAAAATCACACGGGAAGTTCTATCACATGCACAGCACCTGCATTGATGGTGGTTTGAGCTGAGCTCTCAAATCTCGAACTGCAGACTGTATTAAATTGAAAGGAAAGGAAGTCAAAACGCAGATAAGAAATAAAAGTTTAGCCTGACGATAAACGATGTATGCATCACTATACCAATAAAAGATTAAGAAAATATTAGCGAAGGATGACCTTCTCACCTTCAACTCAGCTATCTCCTGCTCCCGTTTCGCAAAGGTCACAATAAATGCAGCTTCNTCTCGAACTGCAGACTGTATTAAATTGAAAGGAAAGGAAGTCAAAACGCAGATAAGAAATAAAAGTTTAGCCTGACGATAAACGATGTATGCATCACTATACCAATAAAAGATTAAGAAAATATTAGCGAAGGATGACCTTCTCACCTTCAACTCAGCTATCTCCTGCTCCCGTTTCGCAAAGGTCACAATAAATGCAGCTTCCTTTTTCTTTGCTTTCTCAAGCTAATAACAAAAAGATTAAGAAAAGCTCAGGTAACTACTAACTAAAAACTCGTAAATATAAAGAACATATGTTTAACAAAAACCTGCTCTCGGACAGATTCCTCAGAGGATCTCAGGTTCTGAAGGTAGTTTACTACTAACTTTGGTTCTAGCAGAAAAGTAAGAAAAGTGATTCTCTAAGACATAATTCAAAAAGTGAACAATTCTCAAGTTACAAGAGTCCGAAACAAATGCCAAATAAAAAGACAAGTGCCAAAAGAATTAGTCAAACCAATAGGTGCGTCTGAGGATATGAAGTACTCATTCTGAAAAGAAGAACGCCATTCTTGAATCTCGGACTTAGCCTCCTTAAGTTCTGTCTGAAACCAACATACCACAATCAGTTAACCAACAAAAAGTTTTATCATCATCAAGAAAATTTAGCTAGAATTTTTGTTCACCAACTCATATTTGGAAAAAAATTAATTTTCACTTTTTCAGGCTAGCCAAATTGAATGGAAGGAAAAAAAAGAAAAAAATAGAACATAACAAACCAACAGAGAGAATAGCGGACAGAAAGATGAACACCTGACAATCTTTGAGTTCATTCTTACAGTTCTGAAGACTGCAAAAACATGTTACAAGAAAGATACGTAAGTCTTGCACATTCCATAAAAAGGACTTAAAGAATTCTTTTTTTTTTTTATGAATAAGTACATATACTATAATATGAGAAACAATACCTCTCTCGAAGAGATAAAATCATTCCTGTTGCCACACCTGGTGCAGTTTCTTCTACTTGCAGGTTAGCCTTAAGATGTCCACAAACAAAATGAAGTTGGGTTTGAGATTCCAACAGCCATAACAAAGGTGCTAAAAGCACACCACAAGGAACAAGACCTCACAAAATCAATGGATAAATAAAGGCCCAAAAACTAAACCACCCGGTATTTCGTTTTCCATTTTTACCCATATGATTGGAGAAAGAAGGTACATGTACATCAACTGTTTTGGATCGTAAATTGTACATATAAAATATTAAGCCCCTGTTTGATATTGATTAAAATCTAAGCCAAAGTCAAACAATCAATATTAACCGCATATTTCATTGGTCCCATAATTTTTCAACCACGCAATCCATCAACTTTTATCAAAATCTACTAAAAATTTAATTTTAATCACCACCAAAGAAGGGTCAAGTATAAACATAAAATTATATCAATAAGAGGTCAATAACACAAACGTGTAAAATGGCATTTAGTGAACAAATAAAGAGACTTCAGAGATGTGGAAGACCTGTCTAAAGGCCAGTGCTTCTTTTTTCCCTTTATTTTCTTTTATTTTATCTTCTAAATGGCAAAGTCTTCTGGGTACAGCCACAATATAAACTAGCATCAAGAGACATTTGAACTTCTTGGTAATCCATATGGAGAAGCTCACTCTGATAGATTTTAAAAATAGATGTCTAGAGGGTCAGGACGTCACTACCAATACTAGTGACTTTTTCATTCTTGCGGATATGTCATTTAAATGACAAAAGTAAAGCTTCCTTCTCTGCCCTTATTTTACTTCAACCAAATACCGATGTTAGTCTCTGTTACTTCATTTATACCAAGCATTCAATATTTTTCAGGAGTCCAATCTAGGAAGCAAGGGTAAAGTTCTTAAGGGCCCGGGTCTACGGTTCCTCTGAAAACATTGAAAACTGCATTGTTTACCCTTATATTTATCATAATCTTTTTAAAAACCTTTGATGTTGTTAACCACAACTCCAGAATAATAATTGACATTTTTATATGCATCTCCTTGTGAATTTAGTTTAGGTTTATCTATTTCATGAAACTGTTTAAAATGTAATTCAAAATACTGTTAACACTTACAAAAATATTTCTATCGACCACTCTTATATAGCTACAATGTGCATATACTCGATAACACATGACAATTTTATTCTTCCAAACCACAATGTACATAAACATAACCATAATCACATGTAAAGTTATGATTCAACAGTGAAGCCATAAAAGCCGGTAATATAGCTTTTCAAGGTAAAACTCCAGTAAATAAAAAGCTTTTTCGAAGTAGAAAGTACCTTTTTGGAACCAAAGATGTCATCTTCATCATCGTCAAGATCTCCAAAGCTTCTCTTATTAGCTAATAAACCACATTCCCAACAATAATCATTGAAATAATAAGTACTTACAACAAGAAAACATTTTTTATTAATTTACATCCAACAATTTGCAAAACCTGGCCGCCTCGAGCTGTTGCCTCCTGAAAAATCGCCTCCAAAATCATCGTCCTATGATTTTTTTCAAGACCGTTGTATTTAATAAAATTTAAGTATCAACGAATAAATTAATACAAAACTGGAGTGAGCGAGAGTATTGAGATTAAGAACGCTTACGTCGTCAAGATGATCATTTGATGCCATTGTAATTGAAATCTGAATGGCAAGTGAAATTCGAAACCCTAGTTTACAATTTGAAGGTTTATGGTTGGCTTTTGGGGCTGGCAAGGGCGAAATCAGGAGTGAAAGGGGGGATTTTTATTTTTTACTTTTCAAATGTAAATGTGAAATTTTTAGGAAGGGTAAATTCCTCTTAAGAGACAATCTTTTCTAAGTGTGAGATCCATTTTCACAATCTTTAGTTTGTGTCAATTTATCTCCCCCACCTTTTAACATTGTGCGCATGGTATCCCAACTTTATGAAAAATAACTAAATAAATGATAAAAAGATCTTGTGATAGGCGCGTGATAAATGTCTGATGGATGTAAGTAATTATCTAAAAATAATCTTCCTCTACTAGTCTACTTTGAATACTACTTTGTCATGACGTTTTATTTTAAAGCAACAAATATATTTACTCGATGGACAAATACTATCTAACAATTGTAGGAAAAGTAAAGGGGCTTGCGCATCTTCACCAAGGGTGACAAGCTAATATTGTTTATAGAGATCTAAAAACCAGTAACATTATGCTTGATGAGAATCTTGAGCCAAAAATAGTTGATTTTGGACTTGCTAGATTTGTTAATACTGAAATCTCAATTGAAATAAGAGAAACATATTAGGATAAATTACCCTTTTTATTTTTCTTATTTGAAGTATAAAAACAAAGTTATTTATTCTTAGTTAAATATGTCTTAGTTGTGCTGAGGCCTAAATATTTGCTCTCTGAGTGTGGAAACTACAAGTCAAAAACAATTACTCTATCGAATGACAGCCGATTGAAGGGTGATTTTCTTGAAGAGCAAGCATCACACGTGCTTCGAATAGGGCTTTTGTGCACCCAAACACGATGGTGGTTCTAAGTAGTTCGTGAAATGATGGTGGTTCCGCATTTCAAATTCTAGTTTTTAGCCTTGGATGACATGACCAAGTCTTCGAGATCAAATAGTTTTTCAGCATTCAACTCATGATATCGTGTTGATTGAAAAAGCAGACTTCGTTAGCGTTTTGAGTTCTTACTCAAGAATCACACTACACTTCAATTAATGAAATGTGTTAAACAAGATAGATGCACTTGGATACTTTTAGGTTGTTGGGTACGGTGGAGTGCAAAGCACGGAATAATATTTTAAAAGAAAAAGTTAAACTAATTTTTAAAGTACCGTCTAATTCAATTGAGTAATCTATACCTAATATATCTAGCGTCTACTTTATGTCCCATATTGCATGTATAATTTTGAGTAACTTGAATGTTTTACATTTAGCTCCTGTTTGACCACTACACTTTTGAAAAAAAAAAA
>CAIGRK010341627.1:0-11406 GCA_903798315.1 Fraxinus greggii | reverse complement strand
CGTGAGTTAAAATGGGAAAATGAATTCCATGCAAAAGTTTTACTATCAAATATGAACTAAAGGTGGAAAATGAAAAATATTTTCCTACTTAAATGGAAAAGATTACATATCAAACGGGGCCTAACGGTATTTGGGTTTGAATTTGATAATAATAATTAGGTGGACTAGAATGATTAAATTTACGAAATGTTCGAATACTAATAAGAATATTGAAATGGCAACTTACACAAATACCCTTAAAATTATGGGTCTTTTGAAAAATCATATAAAAAAAATTTTGGAAGTAAAAAATACTGTATAATATTAAAAAGTGACACAATATCACTTTTTTATAAAAATTACCACTTTTTTATTAAAAAAAGTTATACAACACCACTTTTAAAAGTTAAGTGTCACTTTTTTTTTTATTAAAAAATGATATACATTGTCACTTTTATTAAAAATTGAATGAAAAAAGGAATATAAATCAAGAAGGTGATTGAAAAAAGTGATAGCACTAAAAAATGTGAAAAAAATTCAAAAAAAAGTGATAGAAATTTTAAAAAAGTGAAGAATTCAAAAAGTCACATAATTCAAAAGAAGTTACAAAAGTTTAAAAAGTGACAGACAATAAAAAAAAATGACAAACTCAAAAAAGCGACAAACATTAAAAAAAGTGAAACAAATTACCAAAAAAAAAGTGGCACAAAAAAAGTAACAAACAATCAAAAGTGACGAAATTAAAAAAAAAATGACAAAAATTTTAAAAAAATAGTACGATGGTGGTTTTCTCGTTGACAAAAATCCATTTATAATCAAAATCATGCAAGATAAGAAAATCATTATGATATAAAGCAATTTTCACTTTCCAGTTTTCACACACCTCTCACCATTTCAACATTTATTTTGGCAAAGTTCAATAAATATTTGAGGAATTAACCCACCGAAGGGCTAATGATGATTTATATTTATAACTCTCATCCAATGTACAACAATCCAATCAAATAGAGTGAACAAATTATTGGAACACCTTTATTACTAAACCCACCATCCATCTCAATAATATCACTAGCAATTGCCTCATCCCTCTCGAAAAATTAAATTACAGATCTGAAATTGTCAAAAATTTAAGGAAAAAACTAAATTAAGACTAAAAATCATACGGATTAAAGAGGGGTAGGGCCGAAAAGGATGTTAAAACTTGAAGTCGCATCAAATGCTAGTGGTTGATTCTTCCGGCGAATTTGGACATTTTTATCCTAGAAATCTTGATTATTGTGTATCATTCTTTCTCTCTTTTTTGGAAGTTGGCGAAGGCGGTCCGCCCAGATGTGATTGCGGTTGCAAAGGAGTTGCGACGGATGGTGGAGTTGCCATAGACTTGTGAGAAAGCCCCAATGGTCGACGGAGGTGAAGAGACGCGTCGATATATGCTCGGTAGGCTACGGCATGGTGGTGCTGTCCTTGAGAAAGAGGAACCGAACATCACCTCCCTTCCATCGAACATCGCCTCCCTTCCATCGCGGATCTCTTACTTCATGGCGCTCTCCGGTTCTATATTTACAATTTTATGCATATGTTTTAAGCTTCCACGACTATAAGCTGATTTTTTCTGATAGATTGTTCAAGGTTGCTGAAAAATGGGAATGAAAACACAGAGAACCCACCCATGAATTGGCTATAAGTCATATTCCTCTATGCCTGTGTTCTGGGGCTTGGGAGGTTTTAGGAGATTTTATAACGTATTAATTACGCTCTTAAAAGATTTAATTAGTTAATAGGGTATTAATCAATTTAATTATTTTTTAGGGCATTTGGGCCTAATTTGCCCATATTGAAATACAACCGGCTGATCCAACTTACAGACCTAATTATGACAACTTCAGCCCATATCAAGTTCGCTCACTAAATAATGGAATAATAGGCTTTTAGGCCAGGTAGGCCCAATAGAGGGTTTTTGAAAGAGGAAAAAGGGCGTTTCTGTAATTCGTCAGGCAATATCTCTTGCATTGCTACTTTATCCGAGTCCCGGAGTTTCCACCATTCCATTTTGTGAGCAAAATATCTCATTCTCTCTCTATTTATAACTACATGAACGTTTCGAATTTCCAAACCTAGAGTAAATGGCGGTTCGCGCTATGAATGGGAGCGCAATCTTGCGCTGCTGCGCGGCGTCGCCACCTATCGCCGCCATAAGATGCTGCGTCCACCAGTACAAGGCTGTTCACTTTCACCGTGGTGGCCAATCCACCAAACAAGGGTTTCGGTTATCAATTTTCCAGCGGAATTATAATCAAGTTATTAGTGTTGGAGATAGAATTGTTGCGATTCGAAAATATTCGGTGCAGAGCCTTGTGGATATGGTCGTGGAAGAACTTGAATCGTTGCGCAAGCGCGGCAGAGTTCGCGCGTCCAACAAGTATGAAGTATATAAATTCATATATTTGCTCGTAGACGTACTTTCTTCATTTGTCGCCTGTCTTGTAATATCATTTCTTTGACTCTAATCCGACTCTTGTATGTTTTTATGTATCTACTATCGATTTTTTTGTGAATAGTAACTGAATTATTTTTGGATAAATTGTAATGTTAATCCATTGGTATAATTGGAGCTGGTGCAACTGACAGTGATAAAATTTGTGAAATTTTTCAAGAACTTTTCAGATTTATAGTGGGAGTTCAAAACTTGTCCTTGGCTTATGAAGGTTCCTGATGAGATATGTTGATTTTTTGGGGATTCTAATGCATTTAAACTATTCAGAAGCTAAATTTATGATAACTACTTCCCAGCTCACATTTGATCAATCCCTAAAGTGAAATTTTCTCTGATGACTTCAATGTAGTTCTCTAAGGAAATACTATTTTAAGTGATAGAGCTAAGGAAACAAAGTGTCAAGTCCTTCAGTTAAATAATGTAGTTATCTTTATGGATCATACTATTTGCCATGTTGGTTGTTGAATTATTGCAGGTTGGAACTGAAAAGCAGTGAAGATATTCTTGAAAATAAGTTAGGGAAACGGGTGCTGCAGAAAGGATTTCTGCTAGAGTTCAAGAAAGATCCGGAGAGGGTATTGCTGGCAGTTGCACAGAAGCCTGATGGCAAGAAAAATTGGATGGTTTCCGATCAGGTTTTGTTAGAAACAACTAATGCGGCATATTGGATAGGTTGCTAGGTGTTGGATTCTTGTCTTTTTCTACACTTCTCAAGCACTTTAAGCTTCGGGTCTCTCAAATTGTTCTTGGTTCACTTATGCAGAATGGTGCCATGACCTCCATTAAGCCGCAACAAATTACTTTCATAGTTCCTGGTGTTGAAAACTTTGACCACACAGAGATATTAGACTTTGTTCAGAGAGCTCAGAGTAATTTGGTCTGTTAATCCTGTCGTTTGGAGTTGAAATGCAGCTGTTTTGGATTCTATTTTTTGTATGTACATTGTAAACCACTTGCTTTGTTATTTGTTTAGGATCCCACATTGCTTGAGTTTGCCTGGATTGAGCTTCTTGAAAAGAACAAATCAGTAAGAGTGGAAGAGCTGGCTGAGGTAAACTTTTTGCATAACTAAATTGGCATTTCTGTGTTCCTCTAATGACATTAGTTTATTCTAACAGATGATTTTTGGTAGTGCCGAGCCTATTGAGAGCTATTGTGCTCATTTACTGCTCTCAAAGGATGACATATACTTCACTGTTTTGGAGAATAAAGGTTCATTTTCTGTTTATGGGCCTCGACCTGCTGTTCAGGTATGTTGCAAGGTCTTATATGGCCACACATATGTGGTCGCTAATATTACAGATTTTTGGTTTCACTTTGTGTATTGGAAATTATATGTTCTGCTTGTTTCCTGGTTAGCTTGCGGACTATTGATTGGTTTTTCATGAGGCTCCCCACCATGATGCTTATTTGCTTTGTTGGCTTGTCTACTAGCTATGATTCAATGAATATCAATTTCTAGGTTGAAGAACTTCTACGGCGGAAGCATGCCAAAGAAGCTGCTGAGAAAGAACTTCAAGAGTTTGTGAAATTACTGAAATCTGCCTGGGAAATGCCACTGCATTCAAAACCCAAAAAATCTTCATGGAGAACTGACGAGAAGATCTGGAATAGAATTGAGTCTCTGGAAGCATATGCAATAGATGATTGCAGGAATGATGACCAAAAGAAAACAGCTGCAATGGTAACTTACATTCTTATCCTTAATGTCAGGTTATTTGGATGAAACTAGTTGGAGCAAAAATGAATGTTTTCCTTTTCGAAAGGGAGATTCCTTTTTTTACCCCGTTTGATTGATTCTAGAGACCAACTTCTGATTCTCCAACAATCAAAAGTTTTTTTAGGTGTTTGGTAAAATTTAAAAAAATGATTTTAGAAAAAATCGGTACCATGTGACAACAGATTTTGAGAAGCAGTAAAATGGTAGCTTTTTAGATTTTGCTTTTACGTTCTCCAATTATTGATAATTAAAATATTAATTTGAATTCTATTTAACTAAAATAATCCATTTTTTTGTCCAAGGTTTATTGATATTCTAAAAATAAATTGAGGAACAAAATTAAGTATGATGTGCCAAAGGTAATTTAAATTTATTTTAAGTATTTTTCTACTATATCCACTATGTATTGTTTCTATTTTGTAATTTTATATATTTGAGATTTATTAATAGATATTATTTTTTCATTTTAAAACAATTATAGTGAAAACATTGTCTTATTTCTAATATTACATATTGTTATAAAAGAAAAATAAATTTTATAATTGTTAAGAAAAGTTTATAATACTATTAACGATGATAATAATACAAAAAAAGTCATTATAATTAACAATATACCGATGCAGAAATAACGCACTTTTGTTTACCAAACACTTGACTGTTGTTTCCCGAGCTGATTATTCTTCAGCACGGCACAAATTAATTTTCTTAAAAGCACAACAGTACCAAACCAAGCCTTAAACTATTTCGCAAAGTTATTCAATTGTTACCATGCTAAAAGACAGCATTATTTAATTAGAGAAAGAAAATGATGAAAGAAAGGGAAATTCATGTTGCCTTCCTTAATTCTGGCAGATTCTGAAGGCCATGGGACTAACTAAAACAGCATCAGCGGCAGTAGGTCTCCTCATAGATATTGGTTATTTCCCTGTACATGTCAATCTTGATTTGTTGAAGTTGAATATTCGTACTGATTATCCGGAAGATATTCTAGCAGCTGCTGAAAGTGTTCTTTTAGAGTCTCCTGACCTGGATAAGGTCTGCTTTCTCTTTAATCTTCAGCACTTTTTGCCATGGCCCGTTGGCTGCTCAAGAGTAAAACTTTGAGATCTAGTGCAGTTAATTCAAAAATTGATTGTCATATTTTCTTAACTGTATTACGTTGAAATCACAATCTTCTCTACACCCTGATTTTCATTCCTTCTCTCTCTTTGTGTATATTAACCTTTCTCTGCGCAATTTACAATTAGATGTAATATTGCATTTTTATCAGAATGATGTGGATAACTATGGTGTGTGATCCAACACTTATTTATGCAGATCATATGCTTCTCTTTGTTTTCAGGTTGACAGAATAGATTTGACTCACCTGAAGGTGTATGCAATTGATGTTGATGAAGCTGATGAGGTAGTAATCAATAGAGGCTTTTCAACTTTATCGTAGAGAATATATGTGGTTTGAGAAACTATATTTGCCATGTGTATCTAATAATTGAGGAACTGTCAATTTGCTAATTGCTGATGAACAAGCATATGCAGCTTGATGATGCATTGAGCGCAATAAGGCTACAGGATGGCCGCATTAAGGTTTGGATACATGTTGCAGATCCAACTAGCTTAATTCAACCCGGGAGCATGATAGAGAGGTAAATATGATACTCATGGAAAATTTATTTCCAAAACCAATCTTCTGAGGCATAATCTAATATAGTTCTTGATCTGCAGAGAGGCAATGAAGAGGGGAACTTCTGTATTTTTACCAACTGCTACTTACCCTATGTTTCCTGAGAAACTGGCCATGGAAGGCATGAGTTTGAAGCAAGGAAAGCCATGTAATGCCGTTACAGTTTCTGTTGTACTACACTCCGATGGCAGGTAAGTAGTTAATAGTTTCCTAGACAACGTTAATATAGGGATCATTTTACAGAGAGCCTGCCATCTTTGAAGGGCACTATGTTTTAATCATGGGGCTAATTTCTTTCTTTCTGTCTGGAGTATGTTGAAAAGAAGTCTTTCAGCATTGAGGAAATTTAAACTGTATTTAGAATGAAATCAGAAACTGACTTTTTTCTACTTCTCCTTCTCTATTTCAACCTTTCCTATTGTAACTATTTCCAAGTTCCCCACGTTTTATTTGAGGATAAGTTAATTTTGTGAAAGTTAAAACAAAAAAAGGCATCGCCTTTGTAGTTTCAAAGACCAACCCATCCTACAGCATTATGAAGTTGATGATGTTTAGAAATGTTTTACAAAATATCTGGGCAACTAAGACCTCGTTTGGAATATTTCTTATGGATGTGGAATATCACTGAATTCCACGTGTAGAATAGTTCATTTCTGATCATTTTGATCTAGAATGAAAATTATGAAGTGTGTCTCATTGTATTTGTACCTTTCTATTTGATGATAGAATGTATAGAAACTTGCAATGGAAGTGTTGATAACAAACTTGCTGCTTCTATCTCTTTAAAGCATTGCAGAATACTCAGTGGAAAACTCAATTATCAAACCAACATATATGCTAACATACGAGAGCGCATCTGAACTTCTCCATCTGAACCTAGAAGAGGAAGTCGAACTCAGACTTCTTTCTGAGGCTGCTATGCTCCGGTTACGGTGGCGTTGGGGACAGGTCAGATAGATTTTGTCCAGTAGTGGAAAAATATTACATTGTAGTTTAATGTTTGTAGTTTCACCAAGCTGGTTTTGTACCCCCTTATCTTGCATGTAGTTTATAATGATAGTGAATCAAACTTGTCAAAAAATAGATATAACATTTTGTTTTAAAGGTGATTCCTAGTTCGTCTAGATTGATTAATTTGATCACATTTGGTGAGTTGGAGAAGATCTCTCCATTTGAAATTTGCAACATTCAATTTGCTCAACAGTTGAAAGTCCTATTTTTCAATTGTTGATAACCTTACCATTCAACTTTCCACCTATCTCCTGTACCTTCTCTTATGGATAGTTTTTCTGTCACTTGACACAGTCTGTTTCTGTTGTTTGCAATTATGCTTGTACATGTTACAACCCATACATTTTTCATCAACAAATACATCAAGCATGAATATGGTCAATGGAAAATTTGAACCTTGGCAAGTGTCACCTGATATCTGGGCTTGTGTATTTGTGCATGTTGCTGCTTCATTCTGTTCAACAGCAATGCTTGGTATCCTACATTATCATTAATGGTTAACTTTTCTCCTAAAAGTAACTTTCTTCCTGAATGTCTATTGTCACACGATATTATTTTCCCATTCAGTGTGTGCGTATAAGCCTAAATGCCTTGTGTAGGGTGCAATAGACACATCCATGATAGAAGCAAGAATCAAGGTGACTAATCCAGATGAACCGGAGCCCTTGATCAAGCTTTACGTGGAAAATCAGGCAGATCCTGCAATGCGGCTTGTAACTGAAATGATGATACTTTGTGGCGAAGTTATAGCCACTCTTGGTTCTTGTAATAACATACCTTTACCTTACCGGGGCCAACCTCAATCAAATATTGATATATCTACATTTTCTCATCTGCCTGAAGGCCCTGTAAGGAGTTCTGCTGTAGTTAAAATCATGCGTGCGGCTGAAATGGATTTCAGGAAGCCTATACGCCATGGGGTTTTAGGAATTCCTGGTTATGTGCAGTTCACATCTCCCATCCGAAGATATATGGATCTCCTTGCACACTATCAGGTAGTTTTTCATGGATTACAAACACAAATAATTCTGGATGTATCATAGTAATTATAATCTAATCTACTATGATGTCTGACAATTTGGTGATCTACTATGATGTTTGACAATTTGGTGCATGACATGCTTTCAGTGCTTGGTACGTTTTCTCCTTGCAATTGTACTTGGGAAGAATCATAGCTAGCTCGTTTTTTAACCTACAAAGTGCATGTGCATCAAACACCTCCGACTAGTTTGTTTAATTGCAATCATGTTCACTTGCATAGTATTGTTTTCATCTGCCATCCATATAACCACCAGAAATCATGTCATTTCATAGCATTGCACATGAGTCAAGCTAATTTGTTTCCCATATGTAGGTGAAAGCTTTTGTTAGGGGAGATTCTCCTCCTTTCTCAGCGGGTCAGCTGGAAGGGATGGCATCTATGATAAACATGAATACTCGGGTAGTAAGAAAGATCTGCAACAGCAGTCTTCGATATTGGATAATAGAGTACTTGAGAAGGCAACCGAAAGAGAAAAGGTTTTCTGCTTTGGTCCTCAGATTCATCAAAGATAGAGTCGTAGCAATACTCTTGACGGAGGTAATCATACGACAATTGCTTGAAATTACAACGATCAAGAAATTTTGCTTAATGAAATTTACCCCTCCCCGGCCATTTATTCCAGAATTAAGCACACAATTGAGATTTCCTATAGAATTACTACTTTGTGTTAATAAAATTAAACTAATGTTTGTTTATTGTTTACAGGTTGGATTACAAGCTTCTGTTTGGGTATCTGTCGGAGTACAGGTTGGTGATGAAGTAAAAGTTCGAGTGGAAGAAGCACTTCCACGCGATGATATTCTCACTCTGAAGGAGGTTCAAGGAATATAAGGATTTCATCCCAATGAAGCCTGTGGCTGAGACTTCTTGCCGAGACCAAGCTGTTTGGTTAAGCCAAATCCTGAAGTCAGTTACAAATTTTTTGGGAAAATGACATGGGCATTGGCTTTCAGTGCCATCTCAAGTGATTCGGCTCAAGGCTATTATTTTCGTGGCAAATAGATATAACCACTGAAGACTCAAATATCTCTTATTCTGATACTACTTTAGACGCGCTAATGGACAAGAATTATATTGGTGTAAGTTGATTTCGGCATAAACAGACAGTTCAATCCCTGATATCTCTTGGGCAGGCTTCAGTTTGATTATCTGCGTTGTGACCCATTTTGGAGGGCACTAAACTGATTTGCTGCAGGGTTTTAGGTCAATTGCGCGAGGAAGTCAGCAAGCGCCAACAACCTTGCATTTGATTTGTTGATCGGTTGGATGAGAAATATACATTAAGGTATATGTCTCTTCACTGCCCGTAGATAGAGCTCTCTAGGCGAAAAAATTGATTGTAATATTGTGTATTCTCTTGATTATAGCTGTATTTGAAGTCTAATCTTCTCTCCCTCTGTATCGCTTCCCCTGTTCGTTCAATATAATATAAAGTTGAATGCCGTAATGTGGCTTTATGATTACCGAAAATAATGTTCTCCTGTGATGTTGCCAGACATGAGCTGATTGTCGATGAAGAAGCATTTATTCTTTCTTCACTTTGTTTTTGTTTCTTCAATATTTCTTCGGTAGTGAATTGTTCTGAAAATTACTATACTTTGGGTTGAGTCACAGATCATCTCTGAACTTTAAAAATGTTGTTGAGATGTCATTGAACTTTGTCAAATTGTTTTTAAACCATCACTGATTGGGAGAATTGGACGGCAATTTGTGCCACGTGTGAATTCTGTTTGCTGCATAGTTCCATCCAACGCAACTTATGAAATTTTAAATGAGTGATGGATGGAGAGCATTTTGACAAAGTTCAGTTATATTTCAGCAACTTTCATAATTCAATGAGGTTTGTTTCAACAACTTCATTGTCACCAAACAATAAGGATAGATGAGTCTCTTCCTGAAACTCCACAAAACTGTACGTGAATTATGGTATTCGGAAAGTATTTTTATGTTTTTTGTGTAATTACTATTTAGTGTAACTTCTTAACAGCTACCAGTTGTAGCCCACCTTGAAATTCGGGTTTCATTGTCCTGTTGTAATCAAAAGGTCAAAGTCGAATTTCTTTCCTTCGGATGTGATATTTTATCTGAAAAATGTGGCAATCAAATATGGCCTAATATGATCTCTTACAATTGACTGAGATTCTTGATGATTAATAATTTTGATATGTTTTCTTAAAATTAATTGACGTTAGAATGAATAATCGAGAACCCTTCATGTTTAAACCTAATGTTAGTAGATAATAACAATTTAGCTAGTCACCATTGCATTTGTACCAAATGCCTGAAAATATCCAAAGTATGTTGAGATTCAGTACCTTTTCTTATCTTACTAGTCCAATTATTATGTAACATCGTTGTACAAATCAAGCTATAATTTTGAATTCGTGGTTCTGGAATTGGACACAATATTAAGAAAAATTGAGATATATGTCTACCAATTTTGCTAATTTTAATCACCAACCGAAAAAATTCATACTTTCTAGTATGTTTCAAGTACTACAAATAAATGATGAATTGAAGTCAATCCCAGATACGTATGCTTCTCCTCTAGATCCTGAAAATAAGCATCTTGGATCAGGGAAGGTCGAAGGACCATTCGATTTTTTTGTTTGTCTGGTTAGACTAACTAAAGAAAGGCTCAAACAAAAATGAACCGAATGATTCATCTGTAGCACATAGAATTGTCATGAGTATTACAATAATAAAAGGGAACATTACATAACTCTTAGTTTTAAAGATCACATTTCATAAATAACAAACTCATTAAAATATTTCAAAAATCAGGTGGTAAATAAATTTATTAAATATTAAAATACAATATAATATACATTAATTATTTGTACCCATGCTACCTCATNCATCTTGGATCAGGGAAGGTCGAAGGACCATTCGATTTTTTTGTTTGTCTGGTTAGACTAACTAAAGAAAGGCTCAAACAAAAATGAACCGAATGATTCATCTGTAGCACATAGAATTGTCATGAGTATTACAATAATAAAAGGGAACATTACATAACTCTTAGTTTTAAAGATCACATTTCATAAATAACAAATTCATTAAAATATTTCAAAAATCAGGTGGTAAATAAATTTATTAAATATTAAAATACAATATAATATACATTAATTATTTCTATCCATGTCACATCATCTACCTCATCCTATCACCTCACTACACCACCTTCACTCCACCTCTCCACAGGAGACGGCCAGCGGAGACGATCATCGGCTCCTGCGACTGTTCCGGCGGTGGCTCAGGCCATCACTCCGGCGACCGCTCCGACGAATTTTCCGACGACTTAAAAATTTTCAAGAAATTAAAAAATTGGAAATCACACCCCCATGGATCCACCTACCACTAGCCCCATTCACTGACACGTGTCATTCGTGACTAATTGTGATCAAATTTGTTTTCGGCGTGACTAACTGTGACCAAATTTGTATTGAGTGTGACTTTCTGTGACCAAATGAATCTCAAGT
>CAIGRK010341610.1:0-11699 GCA_903798315.1 Fraxinus greggii | reverse complement strand
AATCATGCTACATGTACTTTTTTTTTTACATTTTAGTTGACACTCTTCCACGTGGATTCATCAAAGTTGATAATTTTGAACTCATCTATTAGATCATTGCACAATTTTCATTTACATAGAGAGTATGTCAACCACAATGTCATCCAAAAGTGTACATCTAACATTATTTTAATATAAAGGGTATATTCTTTTCGAGTCTCCAATCATTTTCTCACCCTTTCATTCGTGACACCCATATCTTCGATCTTTTAAAACAATACATGCAGTATCCATAACTAACAAAAAAATCTGTTTAGATTTTAAATTTTCAAGCGACACGCACGTGATTTTTAACTTAAAAGGTAAAATTATTCGGAAAAAAAAAATTCCTCTATTTCAAACTTAAAATCGCGACTATCTTGTGTGGCCAATTAACGTCATAAACTTCTCTATGAGGTCGAGATATGCGTACAATGTTAAAATGTTGGGGGCATGATATCACACTTAGTCTCTGTTTGGGAGAAATTAAAATCAAATTTTCATAAAAATTGGTGAAATGCGTCGTCAAAAAGTTATGAATTATGCCAATATATAGTTGAAATTAATTATGGACTTTGATTTAAATCGAAACCTTTAACCAACTTTGGGCTTATAAAAGGAATTTTTCTCATCCATTACATTTTCCTTTTCCTACCATTTTCCCTCTGACAGCATTTTCCTCCCTCCAATTTTCCATTCCACCACACCAAACTTACACTCAGATCTAGAAAAGGTGGAACGACATAACGTAACACTACTAATAAACTTTACTGCGTTTTGAAGCCTATTTTTGCTTCTTTATCTGTAATTGATCGTTGATCATCAGCATTCAACGCTCTGTAACTGTGCCTGTCACCCAAGAGATTTCAAGGTTAGTAGAATTTAAATCTATTGAATTTACTCTGTAATGTGCTAAGTGCCACTATTATTTGTAGGTGGTTATGGGTATTGGGTTTGATTGCAGTGAAATTGCAGGTGTTGGGGAAGTGGGTTTGTTGTTTTTGTGTATGTTTATGATATATCTGTTCGTTGCTTGATTGATTGAGTAATTGAATGGTTAGTTTTTGTATGATCTGGTAAAATGCATCTATATGCTTGCTGAATCTGAATTGTATGAATGCAATTGAAGTTTTACTTTGCCGTCTTCTGATTTGGATCAGGCATATGGCGGGCTCTCTGTCTCGCTATGTCACTATCTGTATACGGCAAATGCGTTTTTCTTTGGATTTAATAACGTTTTCAAATGTTATATCTAATTACATGTGTTAGTAAAGGGAAAGATAAATTTATGGAGGGGTGTGATTGGTTTGACGAATGGTGCTTCACTAATGTGGAATGCTTTGATACTTCTCCAAGAAATTTATGAGAGAACTGTAATCAGACTGTATTCGGCTGGTCTCAGTTTACGAAATTCTATAGGAAAAGGTGAAAACTCATGCGACTTGATATGCTTAGATCATAGTTCATAGTTGAAACAGTTACCCAGGAGTTGACCAGATGCATAAGTCGAGCTTTTCAATTCTGTTTTGACATGAATGAAGTAGGGACTTGCTTAGTTCCTTGAATAAAACTGTATTTTGATCGCCCAGAAGCAATACAAAGTATGAATTACTAGAAAAAGGATCAGTCATATATATCATTAGACAAGCATTTTAGTTAATGGGTTTTGCTTGGAAGCAGTTAGGTGCCTCTATATGCAACATGATTTTCACTTTACATGTCGTCGCAATTTTAGAGTTACTGTTGCTCACTGACTTCGTTGCCATGATAATATCTGTTTGAAAAAGTACAGAGGAAATAGAGCTGGAGTCGGCACAGGAGACACAGGCACTGAAGACGCCAGGAAATGGTCAGATCCGATATCGATCACCATCGGCTGCTGAACTTTTAGAATCACAACAAGGCCAAGCCGAGCTACCTCAAATGGAGAAAATATTGAGGCGAACCAGACATGAGACAGTCTATGACAAGATACAGAGATATCGTGGTGCCATACTCATGATCTCAGTCCCTGTCATACTCATCACTCTTCTGTGCTTTCTCATGCCATCGCGCAACTCTGCCAGTTCAATCGAGTCCTTTCCTCGCAAGTTCTCTCCGAATCCCAAAACTAGAGGCTATGCTGTGATTTTTGATGCCGGAAGTTCTGGTAGTAGGGTCCACGTCTTTTGCTTTGACAAGCAATTGGATCTTATTCCTATTGGCAAAGAACTCGAGCTTTTTGTGCAGGTAAGTTTTCTGCGTCCATAGAGTAACTGACTTAAACATTCTTTTGTCATGCTCCAATTCTGTTGAAAAAATGTAAGGATGCTAAAAACCATGTTCATATCGTGTAGCGCCCCATACATCTGCTCAGGGGGACCAGAAAATGCCCTTTACTATGTATTTATGATGTTATATGAAGTTATGATTGCTTTGTTGGCTCCATTTAATGGTACATTTTGCTTAAATATAGCTCTGAATGATTGTATTTCTACTTGGAGAGGCAGTAATTTACATATAAATGAGTTGTTTTTTTCCATCTTTATTGTCTATAGTGTTGGGCGTATGCCTTAAGAAGCTCTTATTGGCAGAAGTGATGTGATCTAGAAGAGCTAGTAAGAAGAGGGAGAGAGACCAAAGTTAATGAGGTCTGATCTGGTTGCAAAAGATTTAACTTTATTGATATATTAATAATCGAAAGAGTGGCAGGATTTTAGTGGAAATAAGGCTTGGCTTTGTCTTCTTCTTGTTGTATGACCTAAAGCAGTAGCACTGAGCCTGTGGGCTAAAACTTACAAGAACTGCTGTTATATGAGTGTGTCTCTGTGTATTTATGAATATGTAAACGCAAACATTTTATACGTGTAAATAAATGCACAAACATGTCATAGAAAAATCAGTGTTTTAAAACTTCTTTTTATTTTCTCATACTCTGTGTTTCTCATGTCTCAGTCTAATTTTGATATTATAGAAAAAACCAGGTTTGAGTTCATTTGCAAATGACCCCAAGGCTGCTGCTCACTCTCTGCTAGAGCTTTTAGAGAAAGCAGAAGCTGCAGTTCCAAGAGAATTGCAACATGATACACCAGTCAGAGTCGGGGTTAGCAGTTTTCTGCTTCAGTGCCTTCGTGTCATAAATTTTTTATTTTTATTGCTGAGCCATTCATGTGGAATACTAATTATGATATCTATACAGGCAACTGCAGGTCTTAGGCAACTAGATGGCGATACACCAGACAGGATATTGCAAGCGGTTAGCGTGTTTCATCTTTAAGATTTTCCCTCATTTTTATTTTTTTCATTTTAGTTTTTTTGTCGGTAAATATTTATTTACTCAAAATTCCTTGCTAAAAGGTAAGGGATCTTTTGAAGAACAGAGGTACATTCAAGTCCAAGGCAGATTGGGTCACCGTTCTTGATGGAAATCAGGAAGGTGCTTATCAATGGGTATGTCATTGTAAAATAGTTTTTCGTGTGCATGTAATACTTCTGGTTCCCAAACTGTTCAATAATAATGAAATAAATGTGCTTCTCTCTTTTGTTACACTTCGTAGAGAACAAGAAAGAAGCTTGGAAGATCACTGGTGAGGCAGTTGATATTATTTATCAATAGATCCCAGATGCAATATGATCATTAATTTTACTGTATAGAACAACAAATTGTCAATTGTCATAAAGAAGTAAAAATTTGTGGAAAACTGCAAAAATTTTGTTTTGTTGAATGGTAGAATTATGTAAATAGTAACTAATGAGAGGATGTTGCCTGCGAAAGGAAAAGAGAGAGATGCTAAAAAAGAGAGATTGTTTATGGTCTTACCTGAATTTTATAAGAGTTGTTTATTTGACCTGCAACGGAACTGCACGTTTAAGATCTGACCGCATAAATCGAGCTACCAGTATCTAATTTCCAGCCTATATAGATATCTCCGTTCGTGTTTCATTTTAATACTAGTTAAAAGTTTAGGATTAACAAGGTACAATATATAAGGTGGCAAACATTTAGTCTTCAAATGAAGATGCACTCATGCTAAAGCGTTTTCCTATGGCTGATGAGCTTTACTTAAAGTGAGCTGTACACTTTAAATTACATGGAAATTGCGGTAGAATGACTCACAAGTAACATCGATTGGATTATTATTATTTTTTCTTATGCTGATATATTATTACTTGTTATCAGCTGTGGTTGTGGAATTATTTAGAATTTTTTCATGTCTATGCAGGTGACAATCAACTATCTACTAGGAAATTTGGGTAAAGAATATCCATCTACCGTTGGAGTGGTTGATCTTGGAGGTGGATCTGTACAAATGGCATATGCCATCTCTGAAGCTGATGCTGCAAATGCTCCTATCTTATCAGATGGAGAGGATACTTATGTGCAGGAAATGTATCTCAAGGGTAGAAAATATAACCTTTATGTCCACAGGTTTATCTCTATCTCTCTGATAAATTAATATTTGTTATTTGTAGAGGATCACTTCGTGGAATAGCATTCCATGGAATACATCTCCCCCTATGTAACTTCTCTATCTTGCTAAATGATTGAGCTTTTCATTTCTTTCTTTAAGAGTATAATTGCTGATTAGAATTTACTCTTTCGTTATAGAGAAAATTATCTTTTATGCCCCCTCTATATATAACTTATGACATGTATTTGATGAACAGTTACTTACACTACGGCTTACTGGCAGCACGAGCTGAAATTTTGAAGGTTGGAAAATCCGGCAATCTATGCATCTTGTCAGGTTATAATGGTATATTTCTTTTTGTTCTAATTTCACATTAAATATTGGGGCAGAATGGTGCTCATTGTGTGTGTGTCTGTCTGTCGATCGAGTTGATGGTCTTACTTTCATTCTCACAAAGGTTAGAGATACAGTTAAATCAGTGAACCCTAAATTCGTTGTAAACTATATTAAAAAATATTCATTCCTATAATTTAAATCAATATGATAGACCCTAAAAGGGAACATAAAAGTGAAAATTAATATTCACTTTGCCAATGCTTTGAAGAAAGCAACGTGATAAGAGCACTACAACATAGACTACATATCAACCAGTTAGTGACACTGCCTGTCTTCAGAAGTTGCAAATACTCCCTGATAGGATTCAATTATTGCTTCCTGTTCATTTTGTAGTACAATTCGCAAGGCTGCTTGGGTGACATATAACTCTTACATGTTACTTTTTTTATATATCTTAAATGTTATTATGCTATAAAGGGAAAACTTTGTGCCTTAAAAGGTATACAATTGCAAACTAATGTGAAACAAAGTTATCGAGAAAGTGAGAATCATGTGATTTCTCCAGATAAAATTGTTTGTTCATTCATGCTCTTCTCTGCTATATGGCTAAGGATCTGGAATTTAGAGGGTGTTGGAAAGTTTACGTTTCAATTCATCACCATTTAGCATAACAAGCAACGCAAAACTTAATACCAGAACAAAATAGGGGAAATTTTTTTCCCAAAATAAGACCTTCATAAATTATTTTAGCTATAACACTCTTGTCTGGTCACTTCACTATTAAAAATCCCATGTCCTGGCTAATGAGATATTATTTTTAAGTGGTATATTAATTGGACAATATCCCTTTTTGGGTCTCTCTCTTTCACTAGCTTGAATAGGGAATAGGTTCCACGAATAAGCTGCTGAAGCACAGTGCTCCATGGTTCTCAATGCAATTGGCTTCCTGGATCGATAGTTGATAAAAATACTTATATATTAATGAATTATTGGTTGATGATTGACATCTTTGCGTAACTCTTGATAATAAATAAAACCTTTATCCATCAACAATAGGAAAAGAAAAAAGGAAAAATACAATGTGATGTTTAATTTTCATATTTTATCCAAATTTTTTCTCTGTGGAACACTTGATAAGGCTATTAATGGCTTGGGCATGTACTCCTGCTTATATATTAAACTTAATTGAAATTATTATGCATCACAGGTGTGTGTAGATTGTGCACATGTTACAATCAAGCTGATTTCTTACAAGTCGATCATAGTAAAATGTACGTTCTGCCATTACAATCATATCACGTAGTCAAAAGACTCAAAACCATCTGTTTGGCGTTCTTTCAAATAGAAGTGTTAGTCTAGTAGAGGAAGTTTAGCAGACTCATTTTGTGATGTTCACATGAACTTTATTTCACATGTTTTCCCATTGTCCTCCTATTTTCCATGAAAAGGTTTTTCAAGCCCTTACTTTTCTTCTTGCAGGAAATATTTTCAGAAATTAGCAGTATTTGTAACTTTGTTACCATTATTATGGCATTTTTTTGTTCTGTAATTTTATTATTTGGCAGTAAAGTTAATCCTTATGGATCCATTACATTTTCCACACAAGGTTCGTACAAATATGGAGGAGAAGAATATGATGCATCTGCTGTCTCATCTGGTTCGAGCCTGAATGCATGTAGAGAAGCTGCTAATAAGGCTCTTAAAATTAATGAACCTACATGCACCCACATGAAGTGCACTTTTGGCGGGGTGTGGAATGGCGGAGGAGGGCATGGTCAGAAGAATCTATTTGTTGCTTCATTTTTCTTTGATCGGGCTGCTGAGGTATAAATATGTTTTGTTTTAGACGTTTGCAAAAGTTCTGCCAATTCAAAGTATTTTTTTTTCCACAGCATGTTTGGTAAGCAACACCAGATGGGATTGGAAAGTACTATAAACAAGATTTTACTTCTTTTTCTTATTTTATTATTGACCAGCCCCGTCGACTTCTATATACCAAACATGCCCCACGGTTTAATTAAAGAAGTATTTCAGTTGTCTGACATCATATGAATGCATTACTTGCACATAGGCCGGTTTTGTGGATCCTAAAAAGGCTGTTGCTAAAGTCCGTCCAGCTGATTTTGAGGATACAGCCAAAATTGCATGCCAAATGAAACTGGGAGATGCTAAATCTAGATATCCTCGTGTGGATCCAGATAATTTACCGTACTTATGCATGGATCTCGTCTATCAATACACACTGCTCATAGATGGGTTTGGTAAGTGATCATGCTACGAACTGTTTGATAACTCACATCTAGAATTCACGTTGCTTAATTTTATGGACAATTCATGTTTTCATTGAATAGGCCTTGAGCCAAAGCAAGAGATCACATTGGTGAAAAAAGTCGAGTACCAAAATTCGCTGGTTGAAGCAGCATGGCCACTAGGCAGTGCCATTGAGGTTATGTCATCGAAGACATGATTGCAAGTGAGAGAGAGAGTCTAGTTGCATGCAGTTTTTTTCCCATCTCTGGTACAAAAGTAAAGCCATCTGCGGGTCGAGAATGCTGCTGCTTCTGGTAGATATCCTTTCGTTTCAGCTCGTTATCAAGTTTTGAGTTTTTGCTCAAGAAGGATAGAGATCAATATTCATTTTCTTCGATTACATTGCAGAATATGCCAATTCATAACTTGAATGGATGATGATTTGACAATGATTAGATTCCTATTAAAACTATGAGAAATTCGTTTGATATCGTATGAATTTTGGCTCACTTTTGTAATGTGGGACTGAGAGCAAATTTAGTTCCCATTTTTACCCTGACAGAAGAAAGAAAAATGAAATTTGCTCTTTAATTTCAAATGATAATTGATACAATGTTTTTGAGTATCATGCTTTGACGTGCTACCAGAATGGAATAGAAGTCGTGTCAGACGATTTTAGTAAGTTATCATTTAAAGAATAACTATTCAGTCTCGTGCTTAGTACCTTATGTGCTAGTGGAGTCACATCACAATATCCAATTAATAAAAACGGATTAGAACAACTTGAGGAAATTCAAGAAATGTCCAAAAAATTTTCAATATACATTTTGTAATAATTTAGACCAAAATACCTTTGTTAACACTTTTACATTCCACACTAAATACAAAAGATTTAGTGTTAATAAATTGTGTTGACCAATAAGAATTTGACAAATAACCTATATTATTATTTTGAAAAAGTACCATGTCAATTCATACATCGTGTTCGGTAGAGATTTAAATCGGATTAAAATTGAAAAATTAATCATTATTATTGACTTTTATTAGACGAATGTGACTCAATAATGACTATATTTTCAATTTTAATTGACTTTTAATTCCTACCGAATACGCCCTAAATGTTCACTTTTCACCCAATGGACCCATGAAAATCTACCCAAACCCACATGACCCGAATCAAGTAAATGAACCAAAATGAAATCTAACACTTTTTGAGGACGCTTCACATACGCCTCTAAGGTCATTGAGAGCCGCCGTCGCCGCCTCCTCCTCCTCCTCCGTTCTCTATCTGTAAGATTGTCTCTATTTTCTATCTCTAATTTATGATTTTATTAACACGTGATTGCTCGTAATTTTTTTATTGATTTCTTGTGCTTGAAAAATTTTAATTTATAGATTGGATGATTTCTTACGTTTCTACGTTCCGGATTAGCTGATAATTACAAATCGCCCCTTCACATGGAGGGAAACTTCATCTTATTTTTGTTGAACTGCATTTCTTCGAAAAAAAAAATGAAAGGAAAAAGGGGTAACGAATTTAAAAACTGAAATTTGTTTCTCCTGCCTAAAAATGCACACACAAACACATGCAGTTCATCCAAATTTGCGTTTCTCAGAGCCCAGTCAAGATAAAATTTTGTATATTTATAAGTATGTTTTACTGTAGATTCAAGAAATTCATTAGCAGATTACAAGAGAAATTAACACTAAACTCTTCTTTTTCTAAAAATTCCTAACCGCATGGAGGTAGATAAAAATTATTCTTCAATCTTCACCATGATTTCTTCTAGGTTTCTTGAATGTCAAGTCTTCTGTCATTTTCAAGTGATAATTTTTTTTTTCTTTTTGGGGCAAAATTATTTCAATCGGAAGCCAAAGCGGTCCTTTTGGATTATGGAATTGAATTACGTTGTATACATTTTTTATGTTCTTGTTCTATAGAATATGCTTTGGGAATGTCGAATATGCTAAAATTACGTTGTTACCTTTAACTATTCTATTTTGATGTCTTTGAAAGATCAAGGAAAATATTGACTTATCATAGTTAGCAACACTATGTAAAACAGTTGTCCTCAACAAATTCGATGAACAGTAGACTATGTTCGATGATAGTTGTATAGGACATGTTGCGAAGTTACCGGAACTCAAACTATCTGCGCAATTAGTTCATGAAATGGAAGCAACAATATTTTTTTTTCATTAATTGCATGTTATTCAGGTGTTATTTTGTGTACAATTTATGAATTGTCGTTCCTAATAGTTGAAATTTCAGTTGCCGAGAATAAAAGGTATTTAATGTTGAGAATAACATTTCAAATGTCGAGAAATGTTGGAAATGTATAAAACTGACGTAAACGGAATGAAATCTCATTCTAGATACATGAGCTGTCAAGTGTTGTGAAAAATAGGGCCCAAATGTCGATAAATACTTTTGAAATGACGAGAACAACCTGAAATGTCAAGGACTAAGTCGAACCAATTACACGTAGAAGTTCATCAATAAGATTTCAATTAAAGATGTGTTATAAATTCATCATCATTAATAAAAAGTTCTCAAGATGAGTGTAGTATTGAGTTGACTTCAACCATAGCATGCTGGTAATAAATACAAATTTACTATTCACATGACAAGCACAAGGTCTATGATGTCAAACAAATGTCAATCAATTGTAATGACATAGATAGGGGTTGGTGTGTAGTCTTGTAATGTAATTACACCATATTTTATTCTTCTATATAAGCATGCAAAACTCCTCAAAAATGCTCAAACACAATTCCGACAACAAATTTCTAGCACAAATAATCTTCTTCCTCCAACTATGTCTTCTTCAAGCGAAGAAACTCCCCATGTTGATGTTGCTATGAAGCTCTCCTCGCCCTGGTCTGCAGCGGACAATCCGATTATCATCGACTCAAATGACGATGACGAATTGCATGTCACTGTTCCCTACCTTTCATTACCTAGGAATTGTCACCGTCAAGTGTGTGTGCATCCAATCCCATTTCCTGATTTGGGAAACGAAGATGAGCTGAGCGACCCCATAGTTGGTGATCGTATTACCCATAGTGAGATCATCCAGGTCGAAATCCCACCGGATGAACATCATCTTTTGTTTGGCATTCAATATATCGACTAGGTGGTTGACGATGTTTGACTGGGTCCAAATGTCATCGCGGATGTCATCAACATAAGCTCTGACATCGATGATAGTGAGATATCTTCTTTGTCTGTTGTTGAGGACATGTAAATGTCTTCAACGATATCGTCATTTTTGTGACCACTTCAAATAAGAAACTCATTGTTATTGTCATGATTTATTTCGACGAAGTGGTGAAGTCATTGTAGTTTGATAGTGTAGGAACTCCTCGTTATAAATATCTTCGGTATTGTTTTAAATTTAGTGCGTGACTATGTAATGATATTGATATCGTAGTACTAAATATATGTTTTGTAATCTTAACTGAATGACTACTAATTGCAGTAATGAACTATGAGAATAACTTACATATGCAAAATTATATTATTCATGAATGACGAATTTGATGTTAACATGAATACATAAAACATTCAAGTGTCAGGGTTAGTTAATGGTCCTGGATTCCCACACGTTTGTCTGTAACCACTGCAACGTCCATATTTTTGCGTTTAATGTCTCTTAGAATAATAATTGATGTTGTTCAGTTCCCAAACCACTTCCATTCGTCCTCTATATTGACGAATTTACCACAATGCGAGATAACGAATCTGATAACATCTCCCATAACTGCATGTCATCAACGCAAATAAAATTAGCTAACACGAATACGTAAAACAAACATACTACCCTAAGAAATATGGTCAATGGTTAAAAAAAAAAAAACAAAACAAAACGTTATGCAGCCTTGCTAAGTTTGTAACATAAATCTCGACATTTGAAACGTCAAGAATTATAGTTTAAGTGTAGTTCTCGACATTTATAAAATGTCGAGAATTATATATCGGTCAGACAATTCACCATTTGCATTTATCATCATCTTCTTCATCAACAACCATTTTTGCAAGTAATTTATTCCACCATTAATGGCATTGTCAATACATGACAATCATTGCAAATCCATCTATCAAAGTTATTTAAATGGGTTATGACACCATGTTCGAGAAAACAAAACAATAAATATGAATTTGATTTAAAAATACTTCAATAATCTTACAATAAATATCTAACAATTGTTTGACAAATCTAATAATCAATTTACATCATGTATATCACTACTATTAAATACAATTTATCAATACAAAAAAGGATTTTGAAGAAAATTTACCTTCTATAGAGAGTTGTGTAATTGATTAAATTTTTCGATTCGAAATGATATGATTTTCTTTGAAGTAGAAGTATGTGAATTTTTTTGTGAGTTAATGGTTTTTCTATTTCATCATCTTCATTTCTATCTAAAAAAAAACTCTTTGGTTATTACCTAGTAGATAATGAAATGACATTTACCCATTAGGTATTATCTTGTATTATTGTAGCTTCTCATGGATCATTTTCTAGAAATTTGTGAAATTGAAAAAGAAAAAAAATTTCTTTTTTCATTAAGGGTATAAAAGATAATTTAATACCAAATTTGGTCATTTTTGCAAGAGTTATCAAAATAAGACATTTTTCAATTGACAAGCATATAATTGGTCATTTTTGAAAATTTCTTTATAATTTTATTGGACAA
>CAIGRK010341604.1:0-19995 GCA_903798315.1 Fraxinus greggii | reverse complement strand
GTTTTGGAATTTCTTGAAAAGGCTTTGGAGTGGCTTTAGCTAGTGTTGGTGCAAACAGGGAGCTCCCAAATGGATTGAGGCAGATATCCTTTGTATTGTTACTGATTTTAAAGAAAGTTTGGCTTATATTTGCTGCATTGATAATTGACTTTTTCATTTGATTTCTGTCTTGTGGGAATTAACATACATTTACTTAGCGGTGGTTCTGCTAAAGCAGTTTATTAAGAAACACTGGAATGAGGACGAGGAAGACTTTGAGCGTCCTGTGGCTTCGACTGATGAAAAGGTCTTTTCTTGACTTTGTTTAGATTGCAGATACGTCACAACTGTTACAGTCTGATAAATTTGGTGCCTCCTTTATCTAGAGGTTGTGACTATGAATTCCTTTTTAGTTTTCAAAAGTGGCCAACTTGAGGTTGTATATTCTTTAAGGCCAAATATTCTTATTAGGATTTGTTTCTAACTAATACACAATTAGTTAGTGTAGTATGTAATTTTTTTGAATCAGAAATGTATGTGCTGCATATTCATAACGGGAATGATGTAGTTACTGAAGGAGGTAATAACTAAAGAATGCATTTTTCTGGGCATGGATTACATAAAAATAGCTATACTGACCTAATCTATTTCTCGTTAATTTTGTCAGGCATCAATACGTAGATTGCTTCTATCATCATTAGATGATCCTTACAAGAGAATCTGTACAGCAGTTAGTGTAGCTGTGGCATCAATTGCACAATATGATTGGCCAGATGATTGGCCTGAGCTAATGCCTTTCCTTCTAAGTTTGATCAATGACCAAACTAAAAAGAATGCTGGTAAGTGCTTGTTTCACTTTATGATGCCATTGATAGGCCAGAAGATACCTGTTTGACTGGGTTGTTATTGTAGCAGGAATTAGCCTTTGATTATGTAACCCTTGGCGAGATTTTTGTATTGATGACTATCTTCCCTGAGATGACATTAATTGTCACTGTTGAATGATGCAGTTCATGGGGCTTTAAGATGCTTAGCTCTTATTTCTTCAGACATGGATGATAAGCTGGTTCCAGAAATTGTGCCTGTTCTGTTCCCATGTTTGCACGCAATTGTGTCATCCCCTCAGGTTAGCTTTGTTTACCACCTTGATTTCCTTTTACCATTATATACATTTTTTAATGAGAAAATGCTATGTCCTTGTCAAAAATTGTGCTGTTAAGTTGTCAAAGTGAAATATATAATGTAATATGATTCAATTTATGAGTCACCTGAAACTCACACTGATTTGTGAGAGCTGCTGATAATAAAGGTACAGAGAGAACTTGAATCTTCAATTAAAATTTTGCAGTGACAATGGAATGCAAAGATTTCGTTTGATATTGAAGTATTTATTAATTCTCTTAAGGAATCCTTTCACAGTTTTACTTACCTATTATCTTGTAAGAGAACATGAACAGAGGATAGTTGCTCCCTTCATAAGTTTCTCTCTCTCTTTACTTCTCATCACACACATTTGTGTATGCACTAGCATTGGGAGCAAAAGAAGATCTTGGATTAGGAAGTGGTTGGACTTGACGAAAATCACATCAATAGCTAATTTATTCACATTCTACTTTGTCGTGTCTTCTTTTGGAGGCAGTACAAAATATTATTTTTCCTGAAGAACAAATATCTTTTCATGCCTCGAGACATGGGTTCTTGACATAGGTAAATTACTTAATCGAAGCACAGCTCTAGGGAGTTTGTCCTATGTTACATGGATGCAAGTACAGATTACAATGTTGTTTCATCATAACTTTTAGTACAGAGATATGCTGGTGCAATAAATTATTCTAAGGGAACTATTCCTAATGGCTAACGGCAATGACAGGCTTCTAGTCCTCACAGATATTCAAAATGACCTTTCCGATTTCATGTGCACAGTGCAAAAAACATGTGCTGCTACTATTATTTAATATACATCTTAATAATGTACTTCTTGTTTGTTCCCATCAGTAAAATATAAAGGAGAAGCATGTATGCTTTCTTATTTTTTTCATTCTGTACACTGTTTTATAGGGTTGAATACACACTCATAGAAGTAATTGTGTAGAACATGAGACATTCTTGGACTCACTCTCTAATCTCACTTACTTGTGGGTCGTATTTGCAGAACTATGACATGTATCTTCGGTCAAAAGCTGTTACCATAGTTTATAACTGTACCTCCATGCTAGGGGTCATGAGTGGAGTCTATAAGGTATGCAATTATGACATCTATGATTCAGGCTAATTGGACATATACATTCTATTACAAAACTGATTATGAATGGCTACGTGTTATTAGAGAGCTACAAGTGAATTGATGCTGCCCATGCTCCAGCTTTGGATGGATCAGTTTTCTTCTATTCTAAATCATCGAGTGCCAGCTGAAGATCCTGATGACTGGAGCATTAGAATGGAGGTTAATCTTCTCTACAAATTGTCAATCATTATGCCATCTACATGCCAATTAACTGAACTATAACAATATTTTTACTGTACCATAATCAGGTTTTGAAGTGCTTAAGTCAGTTCATTAAGAATTTCCCAGGCCTAGTTGAAACTCGGTTTATAGGTGCACACCACCAAGTTTTCAGATGATGCTCTTATTTTTTCCTCTTTCCTTTTATGCTGATTATTTTGTCACCTTATATTTTCTTCTATTTTTGGTCCCATTTCAGTCATTGTGGGGCCATTATGGCAGACATTTGTATCATCTCTGGAAGTGTATCAGCGATCATCAATTGAAGGTGCAGAAGATCCTTACGATGGAAGATATGACTCTGATGGTGCAGAGAAAAGTCTCGAGTCGTTTGTCATCCAGGTTAATGTCATATTGAATTTTGAGAGTAATACACAAACAAAGGCCATACATCTGTGTTTTAAAGTCCTTCAAGAAATTTAGAAGTGTGCTTTGTTACTTTTTTTTAATTATATATGCAATAGTGTTACATATTGTTTACGTGCCTTCTTAAAAACTTTATGCTAGGAAATTCCTCCTAAACTGTAGGAAATGTGAAACAAGTTCGAAATAATTTCAATACGTGTTTCAATATTTATAATTACATAGTTTTTCCCATCACGTTTTCTCAAAGTAAACATATACGTGCCATTGTCCCAAAGATTTCCTTGTTGAATAGAACATCTTCCTTTTCCCTTTCTACTTGTCTCTAGTGAGTAGTATAACTTTGATATTTTTTTTTCAATTGACGGGGAATACTGTGGAGAATTCAAATTCTATTAGTTGAAAATTGAAATGTTGGCTTGAAGTTTGGTTCCAATCTTGGAATTCTTTAGCAGTCTTGGAAAATTATGTCACGTTGATCCAAGATACCAACCTGGAGTTTAGACTATCAATTGTATATGTGATTTACTTTGTTTATATTTTTGGTGGATGAGGGCTACTGTGTGGGGGGCTGACAATTTCCTGCTTTTATTTGGTCTTGCAGTTATTTGAGTTTCTATTGACCATTGTTGGAAGCCCGAAGTTTGTGAAGGTGTGTTTTGAATCTTGTCATTGATTTTTCTTCCTTTTATTGTGGCAATACATGGGGTACTAAATCTGGGGTTAATGATTTTTCATGTAGGTTGTTGCAAACAATGTCAAAGAGTTGGTGTACTATACCATTGGTTTCCTTCAAATGACAGAACAACAGGTTCTTCACTCTCCCTCCCTCCTCCCTCCTCCCTCTCTCGTGTTATATGAGAATATGTCATTTTCTTGATAACAACAAATTGCGTACTGTTCAATATTTAGTTCTACATCCTTAACACAAAATAATCAAAGTATTGAACGTCCTGTGTGAATACAGAAAATTTTATTTTATGTGGATTGAATTTGGGGCATGTTGATTTTAGATATGAAATGGGTCTAAAACTTTGCTATATAGTGTGAAATTATGTAGCTTCATAAACAGGAAATGAAGGCAAAATATTAAAAAACAGTTGGGCTCCTATAAGAGCTTATGTGACGTTCTTCAGTCTCTATGCTTCGTTGATGTGTGTGATTCAAAGTTCGTCTATTTTATGCATGTTGTATCATTTCTTTCTAATAACCTCTGTCCCTGACTTCGCCTTCTGTTATAGGTAGTGAAAAGTTGGGACCAGCTGAGAAAACAACCAACCAAGATAGGAGAAACCTTTTCTTTTCTTTTTGTTTTTGGGGTGGGAGTGGGGATTGTTGGTCTGCAGTGGGTGGGGAATAAGAAAATGGAGACATTAGAACAGTGCTGCATGCCCCTTTCTTGAGAATTCTTTTGTGCTGATTGCCATGTTACAGCTTTAGATAAATTGTGTAAAATTGTTTTGATGAGCACTCTTGACACCTCTCGACACATTATTTCTTTTAATGTGGAAATACGTTCTTGATAGCTTGCTATATGTTGGTGTGCTTCCGACCATCATTTTTTCTTTTATCATCATTTTGACAAGCAACTTCCTTCTAGGTACATACCTGGTCTCTCGATGCTAATCAATATGTTGCTGATGAGGATGACAACACTTATAGTTGTCGTGTTTCTTGTAAGTGGTTTATGGTAATGTTGTCAAAAAACCAGTTAGTCCTTGGAAGTTGCTGCTGATGGAGATTATATTACTAATAGTCGTCATCTTTTTCAATTATTCTAATTGGCATTCTTTGTCTTTGAAATGTTCGATTTCAGGTACCTTATTTTCTTATCAAATATCATTTCTCGCAGGTGTCCTTCTATTGGAAGAGGTCATCAGTTCATGTGGGTCGGAGGGAATAGAGGCTGTAATTGACTCTGCAAAAAGACGAATTAGCGAGTCTCAACAAGGGAAAGACAGTGGTTCTCCAGGCTGGTGGAGAGTAAGTTGAAGAAAGATGCAATGACAAGTGTACAATTTAATCATTATTCCTTAAATTAGAGCTAATACGTCCTATATGAGATTATACTGTAGTGGCTTATGTCATTGTGACATGGTTACCAAATCCTACTCAAGTACGAACAGCAATACACCTCACATATCATGACACAAGTGTCCCACCCTTCAGAAACTGAGATGATTCTCTGATATCTGATACAACTCCAAATGCCAAGCCCTAACTACAATTCACTATCAAAGTAACAAAATGTGTCTTTTCCATATCAATTCTTTGACCTTTTAATATATAGATTTTCTTGAAATGTGTTTTTCAGTTTTTTATATGAACAGTGTGTTCATCCTGTATCCAATATTGAAACACTTTTTGGCCATGTTCCTGGATTCTGGTATTTGACAATTCCAATATCCTACACTTGGATCCATAAACCATGCCTGAGCCTGAGTAATGTAGTTGATCGCCTAACCTCCACTCTACCCCGTCTTTTGGTGGAGAGAAACATAGTTGCTTCTTGTAATTTCTGTAATGATGATGATCAGGAATCATTGGACTTAAAAAAGGAAAACTCAAATAAACAATGAGCTGGTTTATAGGTAAAATGGAGGATCTAATTACGGTCCTAAATCTTATGAGAAGCTATTTTTCTGCTGTATGTTTTCCTGATGTTGGTCTGCCAAAGCCCCTCATGTGACACTACAAATAATATGAAAGAAACCTGTATGACACTTGGAAGAATATAAAAACAACATATTTGAACCATCTTATGACTTACTCGATTACTATGTTTCTGTAGAGTTTGACCACCATGCTGTTTCTCCAGTTAAGGCTATTGCAATATAGGGATTAGTCACAATTTGAAACTTTTTCTTTTAATTATGTGCTCTTCTTGACTAATTTTTTTCCCATTGAATATGCTCACAGTTACGGGAGGCTACCCTTTTTGCTTTGGCTTCCGTTTCAGACCAGTTGCTTCAAGCAGAGGTGTGTGGTTCATTGATGATGCTTCATTAATTGAACTCCTTTAAATATCTTACTCTGAATCTGAGCATTATTGGTGGGTTGCTTGTAAAAAATATCTTGGTTTACCATTTCTTATAATGGAAGCAGAATCTTCTGTAAAGAAACTTGAATGGGAATGCTTCTTTTTTCTCTTACAGGTTTCTGCTCTTGGTATAGGAAATATTTTAGAGCAAATTTTAACTGAAGACATGGCAACAGGTGGGCCACGTTCAGTGAGTTGCACTGACATCGTTTGATGCTCATAGACAAGACAGATTTTTTTCCTGGAAAATCAGTTCTCTTATATGGATGCTTATATTTGCAATTCAATTTATGATGATATTGTCCTCTTTATTGTGCAGGAGTACATGAATATCCCTTTCTTTATGCCCGATTGTTTTCATCTATTGCAAAGTTTTCCTCTCTGGTAACTACGAAACAATTCTGCCTCCCTTCCCTGGTGGGCACGTCCCAACACCACACAAAATTATGAAAAGGAAAGAAATTGGTTTTGATTTTTGGTAAATCTTCTTATTTGGCTCCCTACCATGTGCAGATCAACCATAGAGTAACCGAACATTTCCTCTATGCTGCTATTAAGTCACTTGGCATGGATGTGTGAGTGCCAAATTTAGAATAATTCTTACTGTTACTTCTAACTATTGGAAATATAACTTATTGATTGTTTCTTTTTCAGACCCCCACCAGTGAAAGTTGGTGCCTGTCGAGCTCTTTCCCAGCTCCTACCAGACGCGGACAGAGGAATTCTTCATTCTCATGTGTTGGATTTATTTTCTTCACTTACAGAACTTCTTAACAATGTAACGTGATACCTCAACAAATTTTCCCTTTAATCATGTCTTTTTAGTTAATATAATTTTCCATTTTATTGTTGAATACAAGTCACTGATTGCTTCTTGTTTCATAGGCATCTGATGAAACCATGCATCTTGTCCTTGAAACCCTACAAGCAGCTGTGAAGGCTGGTCAGTATCAATGTAACTGGAAAAATTTATTGTGCAACCCTACAAGCAGCTCTGAGTTTTGTTTGCTAATGATATTTTCGAACTCCATACGAGCTTTATTTTTGTGTGTATTATAGGTCATGAATTTTCAGCAACAATAGAGCCAATAATCTCTCCTATTATCCTTAATATGTGGGCATCACATGTCTCAGACCCTTTCATAAGCATTGATGCTCTAGAGGTTCTTGAGGTGAGCTTCAAATGTTGTTGATTTTTTTTATTTTTTATTTTTATTTTTATTTTTATTTTTAATGCAGTGTTTTATTGGATTGTAGTTTGTTCTTGAAAAAATGGCAAGTGCTATTTAGTGTGATAACTTATTGCAACGGCAAGGACCATGACATGATTTGAGACTAACTTCTCCCCTTTCCTTCTTTTAAGCTTTTCTTTGATTTATTTCTATTTGTTTTACTTTTATGATACAGTCCCATGTCTAATCTTGTTTGGTCAACACATGAACATTGCTCGACCTTTTCCCTGTGGAAAAATACTAATCAGTGAACTTGTCTTGTCATGTTATGCAGATAAAATCTGCTAACATAATGCACGTACTATGTGCTTCTCCTGTTTTTACACTTGCGTTTCAGCCATTTCTGTCTAATTACACTTTGAATTGGCACTCATGAAAATACTGTTACTTATCCCTCATTTTCTTGCCTGCTTTCCAAATATGCGATGAGATTAGTTGTGGCAGATAAAAACTATTTTTTTTTTCAGATGAAAGTTGTCTCAGATTTTTGTATTTATGATGCTTCTTTTGTGACCGAGTTATGTATGCCACTTCTTGTCATACATCTCCTTGAGTGCTTGGGGTTTCTCATGATAGACAAAATACAAGAAGTTCCTTGAATTGAAAAATGTTTGATCCTTGCTGTATTTCTCTTGATAATATTGTTTACATCTTTGTTTGTTATTCTCTTCAGGCAATAAAAAATGTTCCGGGTTGTATTCATTCTCTGGTTTCTCGAGTTTTACCTTATATTGGTCCAATTCTCAGTAATGTATGCTCTCAAAAGTTTGTCCATTTGAATAATATTGGGAACAATTCTTAGCAGTTCAAGTTAGATTTCTGTTTCTGATGATATTGCTGGTATTTGTCAGCCTCTCCAACAACCTGATGGTTTAGTTTCTGGTTCACTGGATCTTGTGACAATGCTATTGAAGGTGAGCTCACTTGTCAAGTTACTATGCTACCTATGTTTATCATCGTGGTTGGTGACACTGTATTATTATGTTTTTCCAGAATGCTTCTATTGATGTCGTAAAAGCAGTATATGAAGTTTCCTTTGATCCTGTTATTAGGATAATCCTTCAGAGTGATGACCATAGTGAAATGCAGGTTCTTTTGATTTTTTCTTTCCCTATACTCTCCTTCGGTTGTTGCTATCTTTCCTGTGCTTTTTCTTGGATTATACTTGCTAATGTTGAAATAACTCGTCCATTTTTGTTCATATGGCCAGAATGCAACCCAATGCTTAGCTGCTCTTGTGTCTGGTGGGAAACAAGATTTACTCTCTTGGTGTGGTGATCCTGGCTTTACAATGAGGAGTTTGCTTGATGTAGTTTCTAGGTGATTTTCTCTTTTCATTAGACTTTTAGAACCCTGTAAATATAATTTACCTAGTTAGAAAAAACTTGGCAAATACTACTCCATGGACTTTGATGAAGTTGGTTGTCAACTTCTCATCAAATTATCCTAATGGTATTTCTGACATGATGTTTCATTCAATGAAGTACAGAACAGAAAATTGCAATTTACACAATTCTTTTCCCTAATTATTGTGTCATGCATATTTCTGGCATAATTACTGAAAGATACAAACTTTTGCTTATGCTTAGATCAAACTTAGTTATGGCCAGCTTGGACATTGACCAAAAATTTAATGTGATTTTATTGGGTGAATTTCTTCCACGACATTATTTCAGAAACTATAGCTAAGGCGGTTTTGCAGAATGTTTGTGACCTGGATTATTAGGCATCTTCACTAAAGAAATTTATGGAGACGTTTGATACCTGCTCTGATGTGATAGATCCATTCTAGAAATTTATTCTACTGTTAGTATTTGCAGATGTTTTTCCTTTTAAATTCTGTTGTGCACCATACATTAGTATAATTTCGATTCTTATGAATTTTTAATTTTGAGGCGGATGCCAGTTGTTTGCAGTCTGATAGTTCTTACTAAAATTGACGTAAACATGAACACATCAAACAGTATCTACTAGGTATTAAAGTTCTGCAACTTTTCTTGCTAAATTGTTTAGTATAATTTACATGCAGGCTTTTAGACCCTGATTTAGAAAGCTCTGGATCACTTTTCGTTGGTAGCTACATTTTACAACTTGTATTACATCTTCCTTCACAAATGGCACAGCATATCAGAGACCTAGTTGCTGCTCTTATTAGACGCACGCAATCTTGTCAAATTTCTGGACTGAAAAGTTCACTGCTGCTCATTTTTGCTAGATTGGTATTTCCTTCTTTCATTCTCTTTTATTTGAAAGTGTTATGTCGATTTATCATGGACCTCATGTAAGGTTTACCTGCATTTGCTCTATTGTTTTACAATAAATTCAGACAATAATGTCTAAATATTGCTCACAATGCTGTAACCTGTATGTGATAGTTTCCAGTGAATACACAAATTTGTATAACATGAAGCTTTTGCATTAACTGTGTCAATAGCACTATGACTTTCATGAGTGATCTCAATTATCATTTATGTCTAATTGTCTGGTGTTAGCAATTTAAATCACTTTTCTTCATTTTCTATTTATGACCATATAAAGCCACAAACTGCCATAAGTTTATTGCTTCATTCTTTGTATAATGACATCGTTCATTTTAGTAGGTATCATTAATTTGTCTTCTTTGGATTGAATCTATAGTTTTCAAATCTGAATCAAGAATTCAAGCCCCGCATCATAGAATTGTAAATCAAATCAGATAGTAAGTTCTATTCAAGTTTTCATAAACAATATAAGAAAAGATTTTATGTTCTTAAAATCTTATTGACCAGTAATTTATGTTGGGTTTCAAGTTTTTCTGTCAATTATATTACTGTTCTGCTTTTCATTCATAGGTGTGTACAATATCTTACATTTTATTGAATGCACACTAAAAGTCACCCTCGCCATATCTGTAGGTGAATCATGAGAAAGAAGTGATTTTTAATTTGAACAATGTGTAGAAAGAAGAAAAATATAGGACCTTCTCCAATGGGAATGGTGAAAAACCTTTCTAATTCCATAAAGCCTTGAATATTGGTAGATTTTAGTATGGCCTCCAAGTGAAATGGTATTTTTAGTTGAGGTACCGGAAAAATATCTGAGGTAATTTGTGGTGGTTAAGAATATGGGATCACAATTGGATAATCCGCAAATAATAGAATAATGCTTCAGCAAGTGGTCCTTTAATCTTTCTAGCCTAAGGGGTCCGAAAAACAACTTATTCACCTAATTGAAAGAAACTATAATTTAAAAGGCTTCATAATTGATTTCTGTCAAGCATATGTTGGCTGTTTAGCGTTGAGCTGCACTAAATTGAATCTGTTATGTGAATGATAAAATTCGCTGCTAGCATTGATTCTGGAGAAAAATGCCTGTATGACATGAATTAGTGACAGATGTTTATTCAAATTGTACGATTTCGTATCCTAAATCATTTGCAGTGCTTTCTTCCCTTTCACTGAGCATAGCTGTGCAATGCTAAAACTGAAGAGTATGTTTCTTCTCTATACAGGTCCATATGAGTGTCCCGCACATTGAACAATTTATTGATCTGCTGGTCTCGATCCCAGCTGAATGCCATATAAACTCCTTTGCTTATCTAATGTTTGAATGGACTAGGCAACAAGGCAAGTGTACTTTTAACTTGGTTCTTTATTGGGTTTGGTATAGCCATAATGTATGACTGACTACATATACTTTCAAATTGTTACATTTCTATTTCATTCATTTTCCTGGTTTTGCCTACCATGCATATAGGATTTGCATTTTGTCTGTATATTTTATGGTGTTTTTATATGTATGTTGTATCAAATTTTAGATGATGTACACATTTGTATCAAATGCCCTTCACGTGTCAAATAGATGTTTTAGTGCTTGTACATGCTTGCAACTTGACCTATTCTGATTCAGCTCTCTTGGGGGTGTGGGGGCTGGGAGGAAGTGAAGGCTTAATAGTTAATATTTTAGACAAAATAGCAGGGTTTTTTGATCTGAAGAATTTAATTCTGAATTCAGTTCTGAAACCGGAATATAATTTATTTTCTATCCCTCTGTCCCTTGCACCTATGCTCAGTTCTGCTTGACTAGGATTTCTTATTATGATGCGTGGCACAACACTTATCTTGTTAATCACTTTTTAGTTTTCCTCTGAGAAATCAATTGGACTGAACAAATCAACCACCTTGTATACTGGGGAACATAGTAATAAGAATTCATGTCTAAATTTGTTGCAAAAATGTCTTCCGCATAATTGTTGCTTTCTTAGGCTTTTTAGCATAACTGTTTCAATATTCATTTCTTTTTTATAGCAATCAACCAATAATCTTTTTTAATGCAAATAAATTCAGGTGAAATTCAGGGTGCTTACCAAATGAAAGTAACCACTACAGCTTTGACTTTATTGCTATCGACTAGACATGTGGAATTAGGAAATGTCAATGTCCAAGGACATCTGATTAAGGTTTGATTCTAATTGTCATGGCACCATGCATGAATAGCATCCTTGGATAGAACTAAATCCATATAATGTAAAATTTGTAGACTGCTGTGGGTATAACCACTCGTTCAAGAGCTAAAGAAGTTCCAGATCAGTGGACATTGGTGCCACTTCCTACAAAGGTATATCTATCTGATTTTTATATTCCAAGGGGTGCTTTCTGGTTAAATTGGTTCCAACCAACGATGTTCAAAATGTCGACATCATATTGTTTCCTATTTTATTATAATATAATATGATCATGCTGCTGTTGAGGTTTTCTGTCTCCTTGTTTTTTCCGAAGAAAATGACAAAGGAAGTGAAGGAAAGATAGGATTTTTTGTTTTTTGTTTTTTAAATTTGCATCTATATATTCATTAACATTTTGATATCTGCTGATTCTTATTATTTTCTCTAACATAATAGATAATGGCCATATTGGCGGACACGCTAATTGAAATTCAAGAACAAGTCTTAGCTGGTGAAGATGAGGTAGTTACAGTCCCTTTGGCACTTGTACTATATAGACAGCCATTTGGCGTCGGAGTTATGAGCTTTTGACACTTCACTGTGGCAGGATACTGATTGGGAGGAAGTGGAAACTGAGGATGCTGAAACAGAACAAGATTTATTATATTCAGCTAGTGCTAAATTACATGGCAGACCTACATATGAATATCTTGATGCAATGGCAAAGGCTTTCAACGAGGTTTGACAATTCACCGAACTTTTATTAATGTATCTCTTCTGGGACAGGACCTTTTATCATTATTTTTAGAGCATGTTTGGCTAAGCTTGAAACGCTTATTTATAAAGAAATAAGCAAGTTCAATAATATTTTAATTGTCAAAGTTGGATTAAAAGTAAGGAAAACAGCAAGTGATCAGAAACAAAAATTGCTAAAAAGTAACTTTTAAGCTTAGCCATGCATTTATTTTGTTTGTATGTTTAACGGAATTTGATTATATTGGTTTTGAAATCAAGGATGAAGATGAAGACTATGAAGATGAGCTTTTTAGTGGCGCTGACCCTCTTAACGAGGTACACTTATTCGAGAGACATTATACGGTATCCTTTACAAATTCTTTTCTATATTTTCTGTTCATTTAACTTTTTGTATTGCAGATCAATCTGGCTAATTATCTTGTAGAATTTTTTGCGAAATTTTCTCAGAGTGACCAGCCATTTTTTGATCATCTTTTCCAGGTTCCTTGAAATTTCTCGAATTACGTGTGACATTATAAATATATCACCTTGATTATTATTATTATTATTATTATTATTATTATTATTATTATTATGGGCTAATAGCTTAATCAAGTTTCCATTGATTTAAATGCAGAGTTTGACGAAGGCACAGCAAAATGCTATTCAAATGGTCTTAAAGAGATGAACAGCATTTTCATTTTACTAGGTGTATCTTTTCTACGAGTGAACTCATCGAATGATGGAATCGAACAAAATCATTTTTTTTTTCTTTTTCTGTAAACGGTTTCATTCAAAATGGTGGAATGGCTGTGAGTATATTGAGGGTTGGTTTCGTGTATGATCACGAGTTTGTTATCGTGTACAAGCATTCGTCACTCTTTTTGTTTGTTTTATTTGTTTAGGTTTTGTATTGTGAGAATAATTAAATTATTCGTTGGAAATAGATATGAAGTCTTTTCTCAATGGCATTCTTTTATATATAGATTTTTTAATGAGCATCGATGTTAAAATTAAGGATCCTTTAGAAATTCTTCCATATAGTGATTATTTACATCAAAACTCTAAAAAATATATAAATGAACACAAATAAAATATTTTTAGTGCACATCATTTTTTTTATTTCCTATATTTTGTCAAATTAATTTATTATTTATTTTTGTTTTACTTTTGTAATGAAAAATATATTGTAAGATTAGCCAACTTTAAAATTTATATATTATTAGATAGTATATTAATATAAAATTGTTCTATTTTACTGAATATTCAAATTTTATGGAATAAAATATTATAAAACAATTTTTCAAAATTTCAAATAATCGTGTTTTACAATTTTTGATTTTAAGAAATAATTTTTCAAATCAAACATATTTTTAGCAATCTTAAAACTGATTTTCAAAATAAATAAATTCAAAATAAAGTCAAAATCGAAAATTGAAACACAAAACTAAATGGATCCTTTGTGTTTTCCTTTCGAAAAATAGAACTCATTGAAAATTCTTGGAGACGTTTTGGATCCTAATTTGTTTTATATTTTAACAAATTCAAAAATTTTGACGAAAGGTTTGAAAAAAATATTTGGGAACTTTGACTAAAAAAATTAATTTAATTTTAGGGCACGTAAAATTAACTTAATTGCAGTGCATTTGAACAACGTATGTAAGGTGGGTTTTATGGCGTTACCGTAATAGGATATTTCTGACCTTGATCTTAGAGAGTGTGCAATGCATTCCAGCATTTAAATAATAATGATATGAGCAAAATGGGAGTGGATAATTCGAGCACAGAGGAATGTACTGAGAATGCTTTTGTACGCAATAATAGAGACTATGATGAAGCTTTAAATTTCCCAAGTTGGAATGCAATAGTAAATTTATGCCATCTCATTGAAGAAGCAAGTTTGAAAGTGATCGGGAGCCGAATGAACAATTTACTTGGCATATGGCGACAACGAGAATGATCAGGTGCACGAAGTGTAGTTCTTTTAACTTCTAATTTTACTCCGTATCTCTAGATGGGGCAAGTTAAGTTTATTGCAACTTTAACTAGAGATGATGTTGAACCCACCTCCTAAGTCTGTATTTTATTTCATTTCCATTACTAATAAAACACAACCTATGGTGGTTTTGAAAACATAACTTTACCTAATTTTATACTAATATTATGGTTTTTTGTTGCAAACTATACTTTCCTCAACACTCACCATTTTTCCAACTCAAGCCACTAAGTTAAATTTCGAAGCATAACTGATGCAGCATAAGCATGAACAAACTAAGAATACAAATCAAAACACGTTGATTCTCGTAGACTATTGAAAATTGACAATCATAACTCGTTGATTCTTTCACGAATGTCGACATTTGATTTGATCAATAAACTCATTTTTTGAATTAACGAACACCAAGAGTCTATCGAACAAAAGTTTGGAACTCGTCAAACTTTATACTAAATATTATTCATTATGAAAAAGCTACCTAGCACAATGCTAGACAATCTCTTATATGGAAACAGATCACTTACTATTAAATAACTTAATAAGGTAATAAGCAAAATGAAGGACATAATTTAGACTAAATACAAAAAGCAATAAAGTTGAAAAAGTAATAAAATTTGGAATCAGTTGTCAGATCTGCTTTGATGAGGTTCATTCCATGAATTGATAATCTAAATATGGGTATGCATCATGAATAATTCCTCAAGTACAGAAAATGTTGTCAGATTTGTAGAAATTTTGAATTGGAAAAATCCTGTGCGAGTATCTGTGTTTCCCTCCTCCATATTTAAATCCAATCCATCCATTTCAAATTTCTATGTGTATTCTATGAAATTTCCCTTACTCATAGCATGGCTCATGCATCATTCCTAAAAGCCAAGTTGAAGCCAACAGCCCAACACTTTGTGTGTGTATCGCTAAGAACTTCTCATTGACTGCAAGACGGACAAGTACTCTTAACAATAACATTTGCCCCCACACGAGCACTCTTCTTCCTTTGCAGTTTTGATGTGGATCAATTATAAAGAAATAATAAACCAATTAGGAAAATAAAATAAAATAAGAAGGATAGACAAAAACGCACATTTTTAGCTTGGTTGTCAGATATTTGTCTATGAGTATAATCCGGAAACGTTTCTCGATTTTGCACATTTTTCTCAAGTTGCCAAATTTTCGAGGTCAAATTTTGTTGTTTAGGGATCCGTTTAACGTTTTTCTATTTTGGGTTAGTTTAATGACATTTTCATTATTTTAAATTTTTTTTGTTTTAATTGGATTTATTTTGCCGTTTCCTAGTTTATTTGGATTTATCTACATGATTAGAATTTCGTTTTGATTATGATTTATTTTGAGTGTAAATATTTAATTAGGAGTTTGTAAATTACACATTCGTTTTAGAAAGTTATGAGTTTGACCCTAAAATCACCTAGAGGGGGTAGATAGATGAATAACGCGGAATTTAAATTACAAATTAACAGTAACAAGTCATATTTTAATTGTTCTACTGTTAGTCAATCAAGTCAATTTTATACTATGTTGAACTGTCATAATATTAAATAAAGAAGTAAATAACATAAGATTTGTTGACGGAAAAAATCCTTCATAGGATTAAAAACTCTTGGACCAAGCGAGTAACTTTCACTATAGGCAATAAGAACTTAAAGTATGATCTAGCCTAGAAAACCCACTAGACTTTCTGATTTAATTCCCACAATTTTCAAGATCCACTGGAATGTGCTTCACTCACATATACTCCTGATCTTCTGAAATTGTCTATCTCTTGTGGATAACCAAGAACACCTTGTTCTTATAATCTTCTTGTGTTTTTGGCCCAACCTCCCACAATATTCAGCAATCTCTGAAAGTTATTGAGAAAATATCTTCTTGATTATATTTAAAAAGTGGGTATTTTGGATTATATAATTTTGGTATTTTTCCAACTTGTGGTTGATTGATTTCAAGTATAGAATTGTTTGTTGGTCTTCAAAGGATATTATGAAAGTAGAAAATAATGATCAACCACCGTTTTAATAAATGGGGCTTGTATATTTATAGTGTAGAGGTATTGGGATAGTTTAGGATATATATAACTTTTGAAAATCGCGAACTAGAGTTTCTCGAAAAACACCGTCGCTTAAGTGCCGGCGGGCGACAATAATTGTATTCCGGCGCTCGAGCATCAACTTGTTGACGGCTAGCATAATTCCTGCAACTCTTTCTCCATGTTCCATATTCGAACCAAAAGACTCATAGTTCATCTATACAACATCACGGAAAATTTCTTGACTTTTATAACTCTTTTATAATAATCATTTTGTATAAAGAATAGCCAACACAATTTACATTTAACAAACTCCTCATTCGGCATTCTGTGACAAAACTATACAATATAAGTCAATGAAGTAAAAATAAAACTAATCTACCCAAACTCAAATTGAATGTTCGTCTCTTGAATTCCTTGTTGAACATGTTTCCTGAAATTAACAACTCAAATACTATGTCCAAGCACATGAAACAAGAAATATAACAATTGAAACATATTATCATAAATATATTATTTAGATATTAATGTTAAGCGACTCTTCAATGTTATGTGTAGACTTTTCTCCATTAAGCGATAGAAATGACCCCGGTAACAGGTTTTGGGCCGATGATTTAAAGTCAGTTGACCATATGACATCATGTTTTGAGAAACCTCTCGGGCTTAATTTTCGAGTCAAATAGACTCCGAAGAAGAGTATGAGATGAAACATTTTTCTTTTAAAAGGATATATTAGAGTTTAGGTCTACTAAATTAAGGTTAATTTGTGCTCAAGGTATGATCATAGTGTGTGAAGTGCAGATAGCACACGAAGAAATATTTACTAAGTACTCCACAGAAACCTAAACAAAGCGAATGAAGCTACGCTACAGAACATTAATTAAACTCACACTTGGTCACAACACACAAGTTCAAGTACGTCATATATCATGTTGTAGTTTCTTTTAAAAAAGAATTCCCCTTTTCTTATTTTTCAATTAACAAAACATGAATGCACCAAATATACAAAATAAAAATAAAAAATATGCAACACACAAAATAAAAAAAATGTGCATGTGCCAATGCAAACAAAACAAGAAACATGCTATCATGAATAAGTACAAACATGCACCAAAAATACCAATTCACTAAGGCATAAAATTGCTCTCTCTCCTTGAAGATTAACACAAACAACATTGTCAGTCAGAGCATCTCTCTGATCATAGAGATCACTCTTCTTAATCCAGACTTTTCTAGCGGAAGACTTATTCTGAGTTAACCGTGTCATTAACTTGATCGATTGACTCATCTCATTAGTAAGGAAGTCAATTCGACTATCAAAATCCCGATTTCTATTTCAAGTGAAATTTTATTTCTATTTCTATTTCTACTTAGGAATTTACGACACATATGCCTTATATGTCCTAACTCATATCAATTGAAACAAGTAAGGATAAAACTAGGTCTAAAGTTATATGGTCGCTGATATCTATTCCTAGGTTGGTAGGTTATACGCTGTCTAATAGGCCCCTATCTTGCAATACCCTTGTTCTCAAGTTTAGGATTAGGAACATAAATAGATTGGTTTGTGGCAGAGACAAAAATGGTTTTGGAAATACTAGCCCTATTATGACCGATCTGCTTATATCTTAGACCTCACCTGTTTCCAACAAGCTTGTTCAATGTTAAAAGACTGTCCAGTTTCTGGGATCCACTCAAGAAGGAATTGAGTTGAATATTGGATTTCTCAAGGTCACTTGTCAGGGTTTTAACCTTGGCCTATAAGTTCTCCTTGACTAATCTTAACTCACTAAGGTTTTAGATTGACTCCTGAAGGTTATACATAAATCTCTCTCTCTCTTTCTAGCTCAAGTATATTAACATTCTTAAGCACGGCTTTATTCAAATTCTTAATCTTAAAACTCTCATCAAATAGATGATAAGCCTCATGAATCTCTTCATCATCTTTCTCAGCTCACCACTGTCGACTTCCTCAACCTTCTTATTGTCCTTATCAAATTCACTTCTAATCTCTTTATCATCTTCCTTAGAGTGCTCACCACTATCTACTTCCTCAACCTTCTCATTGTCCTTATCGAATTCACTCCTAATCCTAGTAGTGAAAGCCATAAACTTCCGACTCTCATCATAAATGGACCTCTCACTTTGATTATCTGAGTTAAACTCGTCATCAGTGAGAGTTGCATTCATTGCTTTACCCCTAATTTCTCTTACTATTAGGGCACTCATTCCTTTAGTGGCCAAAGCCTTGACATCTCAAAAGTTGAGATCTCTTTCTAGACTTACTGGGAGCACCTCTGTGTCTCTTTTGATGCTTCTTTTTATTTCTGAACATTTTTCAAAATTTCTTAGCGAAATAAGCTATCTCCTCATCATTAGTGGTCTTTGTATCAGTAGAGTCATATTCTTCTTCCCTAACAATGCTCAATGCTATAGACTTGTTCTCCTTAGGTTGACATATGGTGAGTTCATAAGTATAGAGAGATCCGACTAATTCTTTAATCTTAATCGTATCTAAATCCTTGCTGTCATCGATAGCCGTGATTTTAGGTCTGAATTTCTCAAGTAAGGATCTAAAGATTGTTCGACAATCTTAGGCTTAGGAATTATCTCACATAGGCTGAAATTAGAATTAACTATATCAATGAAACTCGCATATAAATAGTCGAAGGTCTCATCATCCTTCATCATAATCTCTTCAAACATAATGATCAACATTTGTAACTTAGAGCTTTAAACGGAGCAAGTTCCCTAATGTGTGATATGTAAAATATCTCAAACCTCTTTTGCAACCTCACACATAGACAACGCTTAAATTCTTCTGGTGACCCAGTCACAAATAAAGTATGCAAAACATTACTATTCCAAATATTCTGATCATTATTAGTCTTCAACTAATTAGTTATAGGAGTAGGGTGACAACATAATTAACAGTGCTAGAAGGGACAGTCCAATCATTCACAATGCTCAATCAAACACGCTCATCCCTTGATTTTAGGAAGTCTCTCATTCTAACTTTTCAATAGGCGTAGATACTGCCATCAAAATATGGTGGGACAGACTGAACTACTCATCTAGAAACCTAAGGTTAGGAATTGAATTTGGGCTCTGATACTACTTGAAAGTTACGAGTTCGACCCTAAAATCACCTAGGGGCATGAATAAGCGAATAATGCGGAATTAAAATTATCAATTAGAAGTAACAAGTCAGATTTTAATTGTTCTAAATATTTAGTCAGTCAATTCAATTTTATTCTATGTTGAATTGCCACAATAGTAAATAAAGCAGTAAACACCGCAAAATTTGTTGACAGAGAAAATTCTTCACAGAATAAAAAACTCTGGGACCAAGCCAATAACTTTCATTATAGACAATAAGGGTCCGTTTGATTCAAAGATGAAATTTGGGTGGAAAGAAAACAAATTACAGGGAATTGAATTGCCTAAAACTTGTATTGCTGGGAATTATCAATTAATTGTGTTTGATTGATATAATTTTTCACCTGAAAAATGATGAAATTTTTTATCTTTTGGTGTTTGGTTGACTTTGTTTTTAAGAAAATTGTCAATTAAATGAATATAATTTCTTACAATCGGGGATATAATTTGTTTGGTTTGCCAAAAAAAATTGGAAAATTTTTGGTGTTCGTTTGGCTTTGTTTGACATGAAAATTGTCAATTAAATG